>JAQIFY010001283.1:0-14307 GCA_028533085.1 Varecia variegata | reverse complement strand
CTCTCTAAATAGAGTGGTAAGTTTTGTCTGGGTTCAAGGCCTTGAACTTAACTGATCCCCTTGAGGCTTGGGCCTGGGAGGAGCAGGAAGTGGGAGCTAAGATCCTTTGATGAGCTCACGTCAGTAAGTTTGAAATCATGAGTTCATGAATAATTTCTATAGAAATAAAAAAAGTCAAAGTAGATTCAAGATAACTATTAAAGAAATTAAAATCTACCCTCCAAAATATAAATTACAAATAACATTAGGCTAATTCACTATTTTTGTTGTTTGTCTTTGTTTTTTCCTAGGGACAGGATCTCAGCCCCCTGAGTAGCTAGGACTATAGGCACGCCACCACACCTTGCTAATTTTTGTAAAAAATTTTTTTGTAGAGATGGAGTCTTGCTATGTTGCTCAGGCTGTCCTCCAACTCCTAGCTTCAAGCAATGCTCCCACCTGAGCCTCCCAAAGTGCTGGGTTTACAGGTGTGAGCTATCACACCCTGCCAGGTTCATTCAGTCAGTGGATTGTAGCAAACCTTTAAGAAACACATAATCTCATGGCCGGGTGCGGTGGCTCATGCCTGTAATCCTAGCACTCTGGGACGCCGAGGTGGGAAGATCACTTGAGCTCCGTAGTTTGAGACCAGCCTGAGCAAGAGCGAGACCCTGTCTCTACAAAAAACAGAAAAATTAGCTGGGTGTGGTGGTGCATGCCTGTGGTCCCAGCTACTTGGGAGGCTGAGGCAAGAGGATTGCTTGAGCCCAGGAGTTGGAGGTTGCAGTGAGCTACAATGATGCCACTGTACTCTAGCCCAAGCAACAGAGTGAGACTCTGTCTCAAAACAACTTTTACAAACTGGTCCAATGAAGAAAAAAAGAGGAACAACTCCTCCATCTTACATTATAAAGAGAATACATGCTTGATACTAAATCTAGACAAGGGCAGTATGAGAAAAGAAAAATGTATAACAGTCTCCCTTGTGAATTTAGGAACATGATTCTTGCCAGTGTATATCAGTAAAAAAATACAGTCATCTCAAGATATTTAGGAAAAGCATTTAATAAAAGATGACTCACATTGATGATTTTCTAAAAATTGTCTTTTTTAAAGTTTTTCTATTTTTTATTTTTGACTCTTAGCACTACTCAATGATGAAAATTCTCTTAACAAGCTAGAAGTACATGGGAACTTCCTTAACTTGTTAAAGATCATCTACCAGAAACCTAGAGCCAATATTATACTTGATGAATCATTAGAAGCATCTCTTAAAGATAAGGAAACAAGACAAAGATTTCTGTGGTCACTATTTCCATTTAACATTTTACTGGAAGTCCAAGGAAAAGATAAAAAGACATATTGTGTAGAAGGAAAGAAACAAAACCATCATTATACACAGATGATATCATTCTCTGCGCATGAATCCAACAGAATCTATGGATAAATGATTTGAAATAAGAAAGTTCACTGATTTTAAAAATTAAGAAGCAGATCTTATTTGGTGCTGGAGCAAGAGAAGGAAGAATTAAGAATGAAATCTGGTTTTATAGGTTGGGAAACTATGCTATGTGGTACCATTTACTCAGATTGCTAATTCTGGAGGAAAGTGAACCTAGAGTTAGGGCAGAGCTAGACCAGGTACGTAGCTTCCTAGGGAACTTAACTATAGCAGCCCTAAATATCACTGGAAATGTAAGGAGATAGAGAAAATTGTCCTTATCAGAACTTCTATTAAAGAGATTACTACATGTAGTACAGAAATACTCTTATAAACCACTTGAGATGGGGGTAAGACTCCTCCCCTCAAAGAAACTTGCTAGAAAAGGTGGCAGCTCACCTGGATGACCCCTAAGGAGGGAGGTTCTAGACAGCCACATGGGTTTTATATCTCTGAATAGGATATCCAAGTTTGGGATGAAGTTAATTGGATCAGGAAAATGGGTTTTTGGATCAGTAACAATTCATTCTCCACTCTTCCCCACAAAAGCTCTCAGTCTCTATTCTAAATTAATGTTGAAAGGGTGGAGTGGAGTGCAAATCAATAGCTAGCTAGGAGGCCCACATGTCTCAGTCCCACACTGGGTGGTGGAAGCCAATGAGATCAGTTCAGTGTGTGTCATGAGGCTTGAAGATTTCAAGCAGAGGATTGGATGGATGTATCTCGAACCTAGAAATGCATATTTGAGAATGATGGGCATCTGGAGGAGAGTTGAAACCATGGGCATGGACGGATCAGGTGGGAAGGAGATAGAGAGCGAAACGAGAAGAGACCAGCTCCAAGAATGGAACGCTGAGGACGAGGAACTGAAACAGGGTGGCAAGAGATGTAGGAAGAAAACTATGACAAGTATCTTGACAGAATCCAGGAGAGGAGAAAAAGAGAACATTAAGAAGAAAATTTTCAACAGTGCAAATACTAGCAGAGTGAAATGGTCACTGTCAAAGCCACATAGGCAAATTAACCAAGTTTGATCTATTCTTGTTGAATATGGTGGTCTTAAGGCACTAAGATTTTACCCTGACAAATTCATTCCTTAACTGATTTGCTCACTCATATGTAGTAAAGACTGTGTGCAAGATCTGTCCCATTGTCTCTCTTCCCCTCTCCTTTCTTATGGAGCCAAATCCAAACTCTCTCATGCTTATTTCCTGAGCTTCCAATAACGAGCATGGATGCAATACATAAACTCCCCTTTTTCACGTAATGAAGTTCTAAGTCCCCTGGGCTCAGCATTCCATTCCTGTGTACATTAAAGTCAAATAGTTTTTCTGAGATTATGACCTTCAGTTTCCTATATATTATCCCTAGGGCTTTGCAGTCATTAAAAACTGTAAAAATCCATGTGCTAAGCCAAGCGTGGTGGCTTACACCTGCAACTCCAGCAACTCAAGAGGCAGAGGCGGGAGGGTCACTTGAGGCCAGGAGTTCAAGACCAGCCTGGGCAACATAGCAAGACCTCCCTCTCTAAAACCAAATATATTTTTTTAAAAAATGAGCCCAGTGTGGTGGCTTACACCTGATAGTTGCAGCTATTTGGGAGACTGAGAAATGAGGATCACTTGAGCACAGGAGTTTCAGACTACAGTGAACTATGATTGCGCCACTGCACTCCAGCCTGGGTGACAGAGCAAGATCCCATCTCTTAAAAAAAATTCATGTGTGCTCATTTTCCCATGTAATATTATTTCATAATTCTCTAAATCAACTCTGTTCAGTATTCTCTTAAGATCATCTATATACTGAATCTCATCTAATGCTTTCCTCACTGGATTAGGACGCATGGTCCTGAAGCTACCTCACTACATTCATCTATTCGTGCCCACCTACTATTCAACATTTACTAGGTATTCTTTTCTCCATCAAGGAACTTAACATCTTGTAAGGAAGATAAATCGTAGAATGAAATATTTATAATACAAGACAGAATAATGAGCGAAAGACTGTGAGACTTCATGGGAGAAGAAATCACCTTTGGCTTGTGTGACCTGAGAGGGCTTCATGGAAAAGATGGCATTTAAGTGGGGTCTTAAAGAAGGAGAAGGATTTCAATTGGTGAATATGGGATGGTCCTGGGGTCAATGGTATGAGCAAGAGTAGCAAGGCAGGAAAGCACAGAGAAAGTCCGGGAAATGAAGTGCAGGTGTACTTGGTGGTAGAAATATATCAGAGATAAGAAGCGGGAGATAAGACACTGACAGATAACTCTAAGCTCCTGTAAATCCAGGCAGCCTCCAAAGTGCTTTATGTTCATTCATCGTGCCATTGAATCCTCACTCAATCCAAAGGGGCAGTACCATTCCCATTTCCATTTAACAGATGAGGAAACCGAGGTACAGCAGGATCAAGTGTCTTGCCCAACATTGCCCAAGTGGGAAGTGGCTGAGCCAGGATTTGGACCCAGGGAGCCTGCCTTCAGAGCTGTACACTGTGCAAGGTTGCCAGAGATGGCAGGAAGACTGAGTGGAAGGTGGGCAGCCATCCAAGAGAGCACTGTGTCAGTGACATGAAGAGATGAAAGAGTTTCAAGAAGGCAGGAGTCGTTCATGTTTATAAATCTCTTCAAGCATTCATGGCTCAAGACAGAGAAAAAGCCTTTGAGGGGATAATCAGTTGGACCTTGGAGACCCGAAGTGCACTTGCAGCAGAGTAGTGTGAAGAAGCCCAGACTCAGAGGATTAAGCAGGGAGTGGGTGGGAGAATGGGAGGCAGCAACCAAAAACCATTCTAGCTAGAGTTTTGGTACCCTAGGCAAGGAGAGAGAGGACAGTAGCTAGAAAAGAGTGATAAAGTTATTATTTTTTTCAGTCTTACGATACTTATGCTCATTTTAAAGTAGAGGACAAGTTAGTGGTACGTGTTAGAGGAGACAGCCGAGGTGACATAGTCCTTTCCGAGGTGGGAGGTAAAGTGATCAAGGATGCGGGGAAGGCTCTGAGAGACACAGAGAGAAGGACAGACAAGAGGAAGGGAAGGGAGGAAGTGAAGCTGTGCTCTGCCGTAGCGAGGCAGAGGCTGAGGAAGTCTACTTCTGCTGACCCCATCGCCCCAGTGAAGGAAGAGGCCAGTGCCAGCTCTGAAAGAGGCAGGTTCGGCTGGAGGTGGAGACTGAAGGATTGTGAGAATGATTCAAAACAACCTGTGCAAAGTCAACCAAAGTCATGTTGGGTCTGGCCTGGCATAACGACCCTAGCAGGCTCACACCTCTCTTTGCCTGCTGTGATGCCAGCCCCCGTGAGAGCATTCCAGCAACATCCTCACTTTCTTGTCTACCCTCCCAGAACCAGGCACCTCTAGCACTCTGTCCCTCTTCATGCTTGTTCCTGCTCTCTGCATCCTAACTCTCAACCCTGTCCTTGAACACCTCACTCTTTAGATTCATACTTTGTATTACTTCTCTGGCCAGCTCCAACCTCTAGTTTCCTGGCTCAATTACAATTCCAACTCACTCTTTTGAATTCCCTGCTCATAGCTAAATAATCACCTTGCTCCACCCAGTCTGAGCCCATCACGCTCCAGAGGCATGATGCATTAAAGGACAACATGTAGAAGGACTGCCACGCAGCTATGACAGCGTGATTTAGGTAGCCTCTGTTCCAGGAGTCTCACTTTACCCGCTAGATCCACTCTCTGCCTTTTCCTACTGTTCCATGCCCCAGAAGGCTGACATCTATGGATAGGCTCAAACAGTTTCCCTTGCCCACTGATTTCTGGTTGGGTTAGGCCAATGGGAAGAACTGGCAGGAGTTTGAGGGTAGGGAGGATAATTATTCCTCCAGCTCTCTCCGGTGTGGCTGCAGGCTGGCAGAGGCTGCATTCCTCCACCAAAGGCCATAGCTTTTCTCTGGCAGCTTCTCCTACAACTCCAGCTACAATCACAGGTCCAGCTCCACTCTTGCAAATAGTAAAAAAGTAACCACTGTTTGCCCTTTCAGTAATAAGGAAGGTACTGCTACTGAAGCATCTCTGGGTGCTTCAGTATCCCTAACATTTTCCTTTAACATTTTTATAAACAGTCCATTAACCCCTCCTCCATCTCCCCAGTTAAGTGTTGTATCTTTCCTGCCACAAACTAAATGAATACAGTACCCATCTTGTATGGTCCAATTAATGTCCTTTCAAGACACAGGTAGCAAGACTGGGAATCCAGTCAAAAGTGATATTATCCTGGTATCTTCAACTTTCATACCCAGAATAATGTCCCATCTCCCAAAGGGCTAAATTCTAGTGAGGGGAAACTCACAGATGGCCATGAAATTATAGGATATGTGCCTTTTTCTTTTTAATGCAGGGACTACATGCTGGCAAAGTATAGAGGAAAAACCCAGGTTGGGACATAGGCCAGAAGGCTTCTCTAAGAAAGTAATATTTGATCTGAGCCTTAACGGATAAGTAAGCTTGCAGCAGTGGTGGCAGTGAGAGTGGAAGAATGTTCTAGGCAGAGACAGCATTAGCAAAGAGTGGAGGCATGAAAGTGCACAATATGTTTAGAGAGTGAAAAACTGTCCTGTACAGCTGGATACAGCATAAATGGTGAGTGGGCAGGCAGGTGCGAGAGCAGGGAAGGTGAGGGAGGAAAGGGAATAACCAATGGGGCTAAAAAAAGGAGAAAAAACATGGTCTTGGCCATATTATGAAGGGTGTCAGATGTTGCAGAAATATGTTTGATTGTTGATGATACCTAATGTGGGGAGATGTTCTTCTGACATATCGTGTACATCTTGGCTGGGGCCCCAGAACAAACAGATAAGGCTTTCACCTTTGCCTTAGAGAAGGGCTCAAGGAAAGTAAGGCCTGGTTTTGGAGTTTCTAACTGGAATTTTTTTTTTTTCCAAAATATTAAGGGAGTACAAACGTTTTTGTTACATGGAAGTCAGGGCTTGTTAGAGCCTCTAATTCTGAGGAAAAAGGGCTCCTGAATCAAAAATCATGAGTCCTAAAGGATTAAGGGCATGGTTTATGCTATAAACTCTACTTTTATTTATGTATTTTTGAGACAGGGTTTCTTTCTGTCCCCCAGGCTAGAGTGCAATGTCAGCATCCTAGCTCACTGCAACCTCAAACTCCTGGGCTCAAGCAATTCTCCTGCCTCAGCCTCCTGAGTAGCTGGGACTACAGGTGTGTGCCATGATGCACAGCTAATTTTTCTATTTTTTGTAGAGATGGGGTGTCGCTCTTGCTCAGGCTGGTCTCAAACTTCTAGCCTCAAGCAATCCTCCTGCCTCAGCCTCACAAAGTGCTATGATTACAGGTATGAGCCACCATGCCCGGCCTTAAATTCTACTTTTTTTTAAAAATTTTTTTGAGACAGAGTCTCACTCTGTTGCCCGGGCTAGAGTGCCGTGGTGTCAGACTAGCTCACAGCAACCTCAAACTCCTGGGCTCAAGCAATCCTACTGCCTCAGCCTCCGAAGTAGCTGGGACTACAGGCATGTGCCACCAAGCCCGGCTAATTTTTTCTATATATATTTTTAGTTGTCCAGCTAATTTCTTTCTATTTTTAGTAGAGACGGGTCTCGCTCTTGCTCAGGCTGGTCTCGAACTCCCGAGCTCAAACGATCCACCCACCTCAGCCTCCCAGAGTGCTAAATTCTACTTTTAAATAGAACAATTGGAGAGCCAAGCTGCTCGGCCTTACAGCTTTTCTTTTCCCATTTGAAATGCCAGATCCACAGCCCACAGCTGGGAATGGGAAAGAATAGAAGAACAGAAAAGTTCTGATGAGAAGGAGCTTACAGTGACTCTAGTCATCAGGGCAATGTACATCCACATGAAATGGAGTGGGGCGAGGACAAGACCTCTGAGCAGGAGACAGCCACATTCATTAAGGAAGAACAAAAAATTATGACAGAGATGATTTTCACAATTAGATTTCTTTCTTTCATATTCAATTATGTCTAATTGGAAATTCTTAAGTTACTATGAAAGGGTGTGAGCCTTAATAAATGTGCAAGTACACATGCTGGAAGCTACAAATAATAGTCCCCTGAAAATACAGTTGAAAAATGAATATAGGCTTCAGCACCTTTCTCTTTTCATTTCATATCCTTTTACTTAATGTACTAATTCATGGAAAATAGTATATAATTGTAGTATTGTTTGGGGTCAAATAAAGTTGTGCTTCTTTTAGTCAAAATTTACTGCAAGAGCTACTTTTAAATTTTTTTGTTGTTATTCTGGGCCTAAGTGTCTTCAAATAAAGTGATTTAAATAAGTAAAGAAGTATTTTAAACAGGTTTATGCCTATTGTAGTATAGTTCAGGCTCAAAGGACCAGATTAGATGAGTTAGCCTGGTTTTTAGCTTTAGCAGAGGTTCTAATTATTGTCTAGGTCTTCTACTATCTTTGCTTCCATCATCTTAAACCAAGAAGCTTTATAAATGTTCGGTGAACATATGGAATTTTGAAGAAAACTTGCCTGAGTCACTCTTTGGATAACATCTACTCCCTATCCTGGCCCCTTCATCTTGATACTTGCCATTTAGTCCTATTCTGAATCATTTAGACATCTAAACATCTCAGGACAATGATTTCTTTTTTTTTTTTTTTAACAAAATTATTATTAAATGTAGACTTAATGCATCAAGATGCCACTTCCATATTTTGTTTTGTTTTTTTTAATAGACTGATGCTGCTCTTTTCAATTACTTTGCCTTCTAAGCTTCTTGGAATTTCAAGACTATTAGTTTTAGAAAGCCATAGTTATGACTGAAGTTCAGTTTCCATAAGAGACCAACCCATTTCCATTTCTATTTTCCCTGAAAATAATAGTAATGGAAAGAGGTGAAAACAGAGCACCTGCTAGCCTATGTATATACATTTGTGTGAATTTAAAAACACACCCTTTCCTATGGGCAGATGCAGCTCACAACAGGGATCATATTTTAGAGGAGGAGAGTTGCAGGCTCGACTTCATCCCCTACTCACTCCCTCAGCCAAGGTAGCTTCAAAAAGACTACAACCCAGCCTCAAGTCAGCTCAGGGACTTGGTGATTAAGGTAATTTGCCCTCACTCTAGTTATTTACTAAAGAGTGAACCTTCTCTGGAGAATGATAGCTTTATAAAAGCCTCTGCAATATGTTTATACAAGGCCTAGCATTTAATCAAAAATTATCAGGCAGGACCAAGAGAAAAAACAGACAACAGAAATGTACTTACAGATGACTCAGATATTAGAGTGATCTGCCATGGATTTTAAAGTAACTGCAATTAAAATGTTCAATAAAATACAGAACAGGGAAGAGAATTTCACAAAAGAACTGGAATACATTAAAAAGTACAGGTGTAAATTCTAGAACTCTAAAATTTTGGATCACATATATGAGGGTTGCAAGTTATTAATATTAAGGATTAATGGAAAAGTGGTACAGAGAAAAGGGGGGTGAAGTATATTACAGAGCATGAAAAGAGCCTTTGGAATGCAGCCATGGGAAAGTAAATGAATCTGAAGCAAAGACTTCCTGGGTCTTGCACCAGTATTCTTGGCACCACAGCAGGGAGACCGGAGAGCTGTGACTGATGCCTGCTGGGGGCAAAGTTTTCAGAGGAATGTCAAGTTTTTAAATTCCAGAAACAGGGAAAGGAGTTTGAAAAATACACCTTGGTGCCCATGGAGAACTGTTAAATATATGGCCCAAAACCAAATTTCTCAGATTATGATGGGGTCCAGGAAGACGCTAGGAACAATTCCAGCCATAACACCCAAAAGAACTGATCCTTTGAATAAACAACCACACATAGGCAAAGAAAGCATCTCTGTCTCAGAAGCAATCAGCTTCTTCAATTCATTCACTAAACTGTGTTTGTTTGAAATTCATGTTTTCAATTACAGAAAATCTTTTTGAGCTACACTTGAATCTCCTTAAGTGCTTTTATTATTTATTTATTTTGGGGTTCAAATTATCACTAGTCCCATTCTGTGGCTCTGGTATTAATATATTAGAGCCTGTTTTAGTTGTTTTTTCTCTTCACTGATACTTGACTCTTTGAGATTGCTTTTATTTCTCTTGGCGTTGCTCATAGGGACTCAGTTTACCTGTATGCCTAAGCAGTCTGCTGCTGTTTTATATCAGGCAGCATTCAGGAAGAAACCTTTCTGTTCTATGAATTTCTCTTGCTCTCTCATGGTTTGCAAGGTCTCACCTTTCTTCATTTCCTGATAATCCAAATAGTCTGGGCATATTTCCAACAGCTGATGTTGATCTTTCCTCAAGGGTCAAGGATTCCCTTAAGCTCAGGCATGAACATTTGTGGTTCCTTGCTCGGGGTTCTCCTACTGTTGTCTCCAAGCTTTCATTTGGACCATAGAGAAGTGAGCTCAGCTATAGCTCCCTACAACTTGGTTTTGAAAGTGATGAACCATCATTGTCATCATTGTTATTATTTTTTCATTTTATAGTGAACTCATTTTAAACAACAGATGCTTTATTTTGATGGCTCAGTCTTTTTAAATGTATACCTCAAAGTACACAATTAACAAAGAAGTCTTCATTGAGTTTTTACTACTACATTTACTGCTGATGGAGTTTGCAAAGTTGATATGCACAAATATAAGATTTGCAAAAACCATCTGGCCCAGGACTGTTTGGTTGGACTGTTTATTGACGCTTCAATTTCATTACTTGATATTGGTCTGTTCAGGAGTAATTTTTCTTCCTGATTGAGCTTGGGGAGATTGTGTGTTTCCAAGAATTTGTCCATTTCTTCAACATTTTCAAGTTTATGTGCATAGAGATTGTTATAGTATTCACAGATGATATTTTGTATTTCTGTGGTATCAGTTGTAATATCTCCTTTTTCATTTCTGGTTGAGCTTATTAGGGTCCTTTCTTTTCTGTATCTGGTTAATCCAGTGAAAGGCCTGTTGATTCTGTTTATCTTTGCAAAGAACTAACTTTTTGTTTTATTAATCTTCTGTATAATTCTTTTGGAATCAATTTCATGTAGTTCTGCTCTGACCTTGGTTATTTATTTTCTTCTGCTGGGTTTAGGATTAGCTTGCTCTTCCTTTTCCAATTCCTTGAGATGATTCATTAGGTTGTTGATTTGTGATCTTTCTGTCTTTTGGATATAGACATTTAAGGCTATGAATTTTCCTCTTACGACTGCTTTTGCAGAATCCCACAGATTTTGGTAACTTGTGTCCCCTTTGTCACTTAATTAGAAGAAGCTTTTGATTTCCATATTAATTTCCCCCTTGGCCCAATAATCATTCAGTAGTAGGTTGTTTAATTTTGATGACTTTGTGTAGAGTTAAGTGTTTCTGTTGGAATTAATTTTATTCCACAGTGGTCTGAGAAAATACATGGTATAATTTCTATTTTTTTAATTTGTCGAGACATGTTTTGTGGACTAGAATGTGATCAATCTTAGAGAATGTTCTGTGAGCTGATGAGAAGAATGTATATTCAGTAGTTTTGGGGTAGAATATTCTATAACTGTCTGTTAGGCCCCTTTGTTCTAGAATCCTGTTTAAGTCTATTGTTTCTTTGTTTATTTTCTGCTTGGAGGATCTGTCCTGTTCTGTCAGTGGGGTGTTGAAGTCCCCAGCTATTATAATGCTGTTGTTTATCATTTTGTTTAGGTCAAATAGGATTTGTTTTATGAATCTGGGCACACCTGAGTGAGGTGCATAGATACTTAGGATTGTTATGTCTTCTTGTTGAATCATTCCCTTCACCATTATATAATTACCATCTTTGTCTTTCTTTACTTTTGTTGAAGTCTATGTTATCTGATATGGGAATGGCTATACCAGCTTTCTTTTGGTTTCCATTTGCATGGAATATTGTTTTTCATCCCTTCACCTTGAGTCTGAATGAATCCTTGTGGGTTAGATGTGTTTCCTGGAGACAACAGATACTTGGCTTGTATCTTTTTTTTATCCATTCAGCCACCCTGTGTTTCTTCAGTGGAGAGTTCAAGCCATTCACATTTACTGAAAGAATTGATAAGTGGGGTGGATTTCTGTTCATCCCATTGTGTAGAACTTTATTGCTTTGCTTACTTCTTGAGCCACTGTAGTAACTGGGTTCTGAAATTTAGCATTTGGATGGTTTTACACTGGTGTCTGTTATGCTGATCAGTGTATAATGCAGATCTGAGTACTTCCACCAGAACAGGTCTTTTCTTAACAAATTCCCTCAGCATTTGCTTGTCTTTATTTTTTCCTCAAATAAGAAACTTAGTTTTTCAGGATACAAAATTCTAGGCTGGGCAGTATTCTGTTTGAGAAGACTGAAAATGGGGCCCTAGTCCCTTCTGGCTTGTAAGGTTTTAGTTTGGGAAGTCTTCTGTTAGTCTGATGGGTTTTCCTTTGTAAGTTATCTGATGTTTTCACCTTACAGTTCATAGTAGTTCCTCTTTCATGTAACTTTGGCTGGTCTGATGACCATATGTTGTGGTGATTGTCGCTTGGCGATGAATCTCCCAGAACTCCGTTGTGCTTCTAGTACTGGAGGTCCAGATTTCTAGCAAGACCTGAGAAATTTTCTACAAGTAGTCCCTCAAACAGGTTTTCCGGCCCTTGCAGATTTTCTTCTTCACCCTCAGGAATGCTTCTGATTCTTATGTTAGGTCTCTTTAAATAATCCCATATTTCTTGTAGGCTTTGTTTATTCCTCTTATTTCTCTGTTCTTTCTCTTTGACTGACTTGTTTAATTCAACAGTGTTGTCTTCTAGCTCTGAGATTCTTTCTTCTGCCTGATCTAGCCTATTCTTAAGGCTTTCTACTGTTTTGTATTTCCTTGAATGAGTTTTTCATTTCCAGAAGTTCTGCTTGATTTTTTTTTAAATAATTTGATTTCTTTAGTGAATTTTTCATTCATTTCCTGTATTGTTTTGTGGTTTCTTTGTGTTGGGTTTCTATTTTCTCTTGTATTTCATTGAGCTTCCTTACAATCCATTTCAAAATTCTTTATTGGTCATTTCAATATTCTCATTTTGGTTGGTTTCCATTGGTACGATGTTATTGTTTTCTTGTGGTGCTGTCCTTTTACTCTGATTTTTCACGTGTCTGGAGATCTTTTGCTGATTTCTGCTCATCTGGAGCAGCTTTTGTTTTTTACTTTTGGATTTTCTTTTGATTAGATGATGGCATCCCCAGTTTAATCTCTGAGATAGTGGGCAATGTTTGTGGGTAAGACTTAAGTACACCCTGTCTAATGGAGTCAGTAAATGCTGACATGAGCGTGCAAATTGACCTCCCTGTCAGTAGGTGGTGCTTGCGGGAAAGAACAAGCTGCAATGTTGTTTTTGGGTCCTATAACCAGCGCTAGTCCCTCAGGAGAAGCACTTGATCCCCCCAGGGGGTGGTCAGGGCCCTGGAACTTCAGGTGAGTCCTTATTCTTTGCCACAGCAGAGGCCAGTGGGGGAGTGTGGCTAGGTGAGGCTGGGTGAACTTGCCCTGAGGCTCCACCAAAGCTGGCAAGGGATCTGCTTCAGCAGGGGTCAAAGGTATGCTCCCAGCTTCTAGGCAAAGCCACCAGGGAGGGACTTCAGTGGCCTCACCCAATCACAAATCTCCCCACCTTGCCCCCAAGCAATGCGACTGAGACCTAGGGGCACAGGATCTGGCCTGTGGGCTCATCTCCAGGTCCCTGAAGATCAAATCCTGACCATACTGGCTAGAAGTGCACTTGTCCCAAGTTGCCCATGGGGTGCCCAAGCAGGATCGATGTCACTCCATCTCGGGGCATGCCCCACACTGATGGAGTCACCACGCAAGTGGCACCAAAGAGGGACAGCGGGGAGGGAGCTCACAGTCTGAGCACCCCTCAGTCTGCTGCAGGGCCCCCAAGGAAAGGCCTGAGCCCCACATTCTGTGGGAGCCCCGGTGTGGTGGATGCCCCAGCCGAGAGGAAAAGCAGTTCCTGAGAGCCCCAGCTCAACCGACTCTCAGCAGCCATGGGTGAGTCAGGGAGAGGGGAAGAAAAGGGTCTGAATGGAAGAAAGCTAGCACTCTGGTCACCTCTGTCCCTCTCTCCAGAAGGCAGACACCCAGGGTGTCCAGGCTCTGGGGTCACACAGATCCCCAGGACCCACAGGCTTCCTGTGGCTCTTGCAGACTGGGCCAGAGTTAGGAAATGTTTGTGTGGGAACAAGCGAGACAAAAACTGGGGGCTGAAGCCCCCTGGGGAGGACAAAGGTACACAGTGGGTGGAGAAGCGATATGGCATCTGCCGTCTCGGCTCAAGTCTATGGTGTCAGGAAGTGACCCCAAGGGCACAGGCAGCCTGGTGCTTTGTCTTCAAGAAGCTCCCAGTTCACTGGTGGCAGCAGCTTTTGGGCTTGTGAGGGTAGAAGAGCTCTTCAGCAGCTCAGGAGCCCACTGACTGCCAGAGATGGGGGTGGGGGAGAAATAGACTGCTCCATCTACTCTTCTCACTGGACTCCAAGCCTCTCGGGGGTTGATCTCTGCCAATACCCTGCTCCTTCATGTTCTGCTCTGCAACTCCTCTCTTCTCCAGGAACCCTCTTTACTTCTTCCTGTTTGGCTGATCTCTTGCCCTGGCCTGCTGCTGCTCTGCTCACTTTCAACCATAATCTGGCAACTGAGTCTCTGTTTTGAATTATTTAAAGGAAAGTATAAAATTAAAACTTCTTTTTTTTTTTTTTTTTTTGAGACAGTCTCACTCTGTTGCCCGAGCTAGAGTGAGTGCCGTGGCGTCAGCCTAGCTCACAGCAACCTCAAACTCCTGGGCTTAAGCGATCCTACTGCCTCAGCCTCCCAAGTAGCTGGGACTACAGGCATGCGCCACCATGCCCGGCTAATTTTTTCTATATATATATTTTAGTTGGCCAGCTAATTTCTTTCTATTTTTTAG
>JAQIFY010001282.1:0-14307 GCA_028533085.1 Varecia variegata | reverse complement strand
GTACTATACAAACAAACAAAAACCCTATCTTTTGTCATCTGACACCTTTTGGTTTACTTGCAAATTGTCCCCCCACAGGTCAGTGACGTGGCACCTGTCCCTCCTTGTTTATACGCACCTCTCTCCCTGTCTTTTATGTCCGGAATTGCAGTTACATTCCCTGGAAACTACTTCAGTTTTCCTGAACATTCGTTTTCCACTTTTCTTCTATATTGGGAATTTTTTGAGAATTTCCCTTGGTCTTAGTCTTTGGAATCTTTCCTACCTTTTCTTTGGACTTATTTTTCCCTGAATGTTTTGAAATTAGATTCCTAAAATGTAAATTATATCTCTAACTCTTGGGTGTTGTGAAGAGGAGGTGGGGCTAAAATCCTCAAGTGATTGCTCCCCTCATCCCTTGCAGAGTTCTTTTCTCTGAATCCCAGAGAAATCTATTCCCTGGTCAAAAACCATGGTCTCCTTCCTCTCTCCTCCGTACGTCCCCTTATTCAGATGCCACCTGCAGCAGGACACTGAATGCACCAAAAACGCTGTGGTTAACAGCCTTGGCTCTGGAGGCAGACAGACCTGAGTTTCAATCCCAGACTCTTTGAGCTGTAATCTTCTCATCTATAAAATGTGACAATGACAGAACCTGCCACGGAATAATATTATGAGAATTGAATAAGAATTAAATGAGATAATTCCTGTAACCACTTAGCTCAATGTCTAGAAATTAACAAATGCAAATTACTATTAGCCATTATTATTACTCACTGAAAATATGTTGTTTCAACGTAAAGACCCAAGGTTGTATCTGGTAATTCAGTCTGTCTAAAAGTCAGATCAGGCCACCATATGATCCAGGCAACCCCCCACTGGAGCATTCAACCATTAATACGGTAATAGAGAAAAACAAAGAAAGGGACAGTGCACAAAGTGGTAGATTCTGCAGCCGCCTCAAATGAAATCTGAGTCTATAAAACATGAGGCCCAGAGCTCAACTTCGCTTTTTCCATGAAACAAATGGTCAATCCATCAGAAAACCTCAATGAGATAGTTATTGGACTCCACTGCCCAGTTACTGCAGACCCTGGTAGAAAATGCCTCAGTTGAGTCAGTTTGCAGAGAGCAGGGAATAGTGAGGGGTGTTTTCCACTTTATAAATCTCTGCACAAGGATGGGGTTTGAGAGAAGAAGAATACAGTTGAGGAGGACAGAAAACACAGCTCCTCTTTGTCCATCTGTCAGAACTGGCACCAGGTTTTTGGCAACCTTTTGGGAGCCTCCGTGCCTGGGCTGGGTTAACTTGGCCCCGTCCGTTTAAGAATATTTGATTTGATTGCAGAGCAAAATGCTTTTGAAAAGCTAGGCTATTATCCCTGAAATAGAAAAATTAAAAAAATTTGAAAAGCACCTTTGATGTCAGCTACCCAAATGCAGCCTGTGACATCAGAGAGATGGCAGATAAATGGGGGGCAGAACAAGGCAGCCATTGACTGGCAGGCAGGCCAAGCTGATGGCACACTTTACACCCCACCAATATAAGTCAAAGATGAAAGATGCTCTGGGCAGCCCGCCTGACCCCTGTGCCTCTGTTATCTCCAGTTGATTGCACAGTGTTTTGCTCCAAACAATCCCTCACTGTCTACCTGGTGCAGGTGAATCTCAGCAGAACAGGGGCTTGGGTGGCTTGGCCAGGTTCTGGGAATGCCATGCATAGCACAGGGGGCCAGAGGAGGGCTTGCTTACATGAAGTGCTGTCTTTATTACTCCTCTTATCCCCTGGATCCTGGGGACAGGGCAGCTGAGTGCAAATCGAGGGCAGCAAAGAAAGGCCAGGGTGTGAGTGGTGACAGACAGGCTGCTCGTTCTCCTGTTGGGAGAACATCAGAGACAGAAAACAAGCTCCAGCTGCCACCCTGCCCCTGGATATTTCCATACAATGTACCAGAACCTTGGACAAACCTGGATTAAGTTCTTGTATCCCTTAAGATATAACAACTCATTACTGGATAAGTTCAATGACTGGGAAGAGGCTATCAGTCCTTCTCAAACGTGAGTGTGCATCAGAAACACCTGGAGGACTTGATCAAACACAGATTGCTGCCTCCCCACCTGTGTCTGATTCAGCACATGTGCGGGTGTCTAACAATTTCCCAGGTGACGCTAATGCTACTGGGCCAGAGCCCACACTTTGAGGTGGTCTTTAAGGTAAATGTCAATCTTACGTTCAACCCCACCATTACAAAGGAGATTCACTTGAGTTTAGTGCCATGCAACAGGACTCGGGTGCTAAGAGCTGGGGGTACAAAGAGAAGTAACAGACTGCAGCTGAACAGCTCATCACACTCTAATCTCGAACAAAACAGGACCAAATAAAGCCCAATGGCATCAAATAACCCCCTACATTGAGTCTTATTTCCCACAGAGCATTTGAGGAATAAGCATAGTGCATCGGTAAGTTTTTAAAAAGGAAGTAAAGCTGCCTTCTAGGTATCATCAAGAACTGGTGGAATGCACAGTTTAGAAAGGAAATCTGGCAGAGAAATGGTTTACTCTGTTAAAAAAAATAACATTTCCAGGGTGAGGCAGAATGGCTCTGCATTTCTAGAAGACACACTGCAACATGGCGGTCCATGAAACCGAGGGTGGGGGCTATGGATTCAGGTGAAAGGACAAGGAGAAAGACGTGGAGTCACTGTCAACCACACAGTCGGGTGCAGGGAGCAGACAAAGTAATTCTGACTCCATCTTCCACTGGAGCCCGACATGGGGACCCATGGAAGGCAGGAGTCTGAGGGGTCCTGAGCCTTCCTCTTTGGCTCCATTTCCCCCTCTCTCACTTTGCCTCAGGTGCTCAACATGTCCCTGCAGCTTCCTGCAGATATCTAGGGCAGCTGAGGCAGAAGAGGCAAATCCACTCTCAAACTCCCAAAGACTTGATTGCTCATAGTCTTCCTTTTCTGAGCTGGCCTTCATTCATTCATTCATTCATTCAGGAGCACTAAGCAATGCCTGTGTTCCCAGTAATGTGCTGGGCCGGGACCGGGTGGCATGTGACACCATCCCTGCCTTCAGGAAGCTTACAAGAGACGAGAAAGATACTCTTAAGTAGTTATTGATCATTGATTAGCAATTTCAAAACCACTGATGCTACGAGGTATACATGATTAAGTGCTGAGTATGTCAGACCAGGAAAGCAGGGTTGCAGAGGACAGGACAGTTTCACAGAGGAATGAGATGGAAACACAGTGAAAAATGAGTAGGGATTATACTATTGGAGAGGAGAATGGGCCATTGCAAAAAGGAAAAGAAAAGAAAAGGAGGTGGGAACGAGTGCAGCACGTCCGCGGGCAATGCATGGCTTACCCGGGCTGACTCAGGGCACCCTGAGAACAGACTGGGGAAAGCGCAGAAGGCTGTCCTCAAGAATTCTCACACTATTCTCCAGCTTCTAGGAAATCAATGATGCATTTTACTCCTTCATTTATCCCCTCCAGTCTTACGGAGCACATACTGTGGACCAAGAAAATGTATTGGTTGCAAGCTCAGAAATCAGCAGGATTAGTCCTTGCTCTTCAGGCTCTCACCATCTAGTAGGGAGACGGGCCCCCCGCCATGGAATCAGATAATAACACAAAGCAGCAAATTCTGTGATGAAAGTTTAAACAAACAAACAAAAAAATGGAGACCAGAGGAAGTAGCAATTGGTCTTCCTTGGGGGCACTTAGGAAAAGCTTCACAAAGCCGAACTCCTTGAGCTGGGACTATGAAAACAGGTAGACGACGGGAGTAAAGGCTCATTGCTGCTCTCTGTGGTCATGTAAGGCTGCCTCGCACTTCTCTCCTCTCTCACCCACCTTGTGTCATGAGTGAATGAAGGAATATGGAAGGAAGGAAGGAAGAAAGGGGAAGGAGAGGACAGTCTAGGCTACAGAGGGGAGGAGGGTGCAAGGACATTCGGAAGAGGTGACAGAGAGTCCTGCAGGGCTCTCAGGGAACAGTAGAAGGACATTCTTCCAGAAGAAGGCAGATTTTCACAGTCTTTCCAAGCACACTGTGTGTGGCTGACTGTCTGCCTGGATCTCTCTCTGCTCAGGGACAAATGTCCCCCAGTCAGAAGAGAGTAGGTGACTGGTCCTTGCTCTGGCTTGAGGAGCATCAAATGTCCCAACATCTGTTCCGTCCCACCCTCCCAGGTTGAGGTCTCCCCTCAGGCCTGAGTTTACAGTCTCATAACCAGCATCACTCATGGGTCAGGGAACAAGCAGGGCTCACTGGCTCCAGAGAGCCACAGGTATGAAGTGCACGTGTCAGCTCAGAAGCTCTGGCACCTTCTCCAAAGCCTGTTAGTCAGATTTTACAAGGTCAAGGGGACAGAGATTTAAAAGGTGAGCCCCATAAGAAAATGTATCCCAGTGTGAACACTAGCCTGGGACCATGCTGCTGCTGAAGACTAATTTTTTCAAGCAACTAACATCTCAATGCCCAGCAAATAATCTATTCACATAGCTAATTTTTGTGAAAAGAAAACTTTCAACAGCTAGAAGATCAATCAATTTTATCAAAGGAGTGATTCCCTTTTAGAAGTAGATTTCAACTCTCTTTTTCCATTGGTATATTCCATTAAGCATCATTCTTCTATCTCCTACACCTACTCCTCCCCTCACCCCAAGTGTAATGCCACCTAACAGAGGATCAGTGCTGGCCTGGGACTCTGAGCTAAGTTGGCTCCGGGGTTAGGTAGCTTATGCATTCTCCACACACAATTTTCCCTGTCAATCAGTTTCTTCTTATTACAAGAAGGACCTCCAGTATGGCTGCTCTTGTGGTTGGATTCCAGGTCACCGCTGTGCCCTGTGTAATTTAGGAACCTCTTTGATTATACAGGTGAATAGCTCTACTTGTTTCCCCAGCAGATGTTTGGTTGAAGTCCCTTCCCTGTGATTATGACTTTCTTTGGTCAAAAGGAAAGTAACTTGAGAAAGCTGGTCCAGGAATGAAGAACAGGGAGGCAGCCACAAGATGAATTTTTGAACTCTCCAGACTGCATTTTTGACTATACAATCCTGAACCAACCTTATTATTAAGTGTAATTACCAGCCCCAGGCTCAAGCTATGGGGCCCCTACAGAGGACCTAAGCTTGTTATTGAAGGTATCCCCAAGTTAAACTATATTTTTTCATGCACAGCCATCTTACCAATGAGGGGTTATGAACCCCCCTGGGTGATCAACTGGGTCAAGGTGGCTGCAAATGCCAAAGGACATCAATAGAATCCTGAAGAATGTAAAACCCCATCCATCATTAGAACCTTAACAGTTAAGTAGACCAGGCCTCACTTAAAAACAATGAAGATGTATTGAATGCAACATGTTTTTTTTCCTAATATTGATTATTGGAAAATAAAGCTCTCCCCCTCAAAGACCTGTATCATCTCCAGACTAAGTTGATGATCCTTTTGGGATATGGGAATGGATATTTGTTTAAGCATGACTAGGCCCCAATTCCCATGAGCCACGCTGATCAGATAAATTGTTGGCAGTAGGTCACTCTCATCTATCTGTGGAAAGCATGGCAGTTTCTACAGCACCACACATTGTCTCAGTAATGCACCTCAGATTGTCACAGGGAAGTATTCAAAGAGCAGAAGAAAGTGGGAACTTATATCTCTGGGGGACAAGAAGAATGTAGGGAGCCTGGGAATGTATACTGAACCAGCCCTCCACACAAGCAAGACATATCCTTGAAGATTAATATTTCATCTTCAACATTTATGAGGATATTGCAGTCTGTCTCATCACATATCCATGCTTCACTTCGAACAGTGACATAAGCTACTTACCCTTAAATTTGATGCTCCAGGAAGGTTTGCTGTGTTCATTCTAGAGCTATGCATGTGCACTCCAGAAAACTAGGGCCCCAGCTTGAGAAACGGGGTCACACAGGACACAATGGCTTCCTGCAGAGACAGGCCACCAGCACCATTCTTATTCCGTGAGAGAGACTAGCCTAGGAAACTTTGACTTACAGGGACCATGGTCCCTTAGCAGACATCTTAGCTAATCTTGGGTCTTTGGGGCACCTTTTCCTGGGGCAGATCCACCTGGGGCAGATCATCCAGCCCCATTCCAGCTGTCCAGAGGTTCCATTAAGAAAGGGAAGTAATCTCATTAGGTCAATCAGAGACTCAGTGGTTCTAAAGGATACTGAGAAGCTGGGAGGTTAAGTGTGTAGTGCGTATGTGAGTGAGTGTGTGTGCACATGTATCCTAAATATAAAACTAGTCGCAGCAGCTCATTGATAAGTAAAGTGGTAGGGAACCATCGGAGAGCCTGAAGGAACTATGAGCCCTGAGCAGACAGCCCTGAAGAAATGAGGCCGGGGTAACTGAGGAGGAACCAAGAGCACCGTCTGGAGGTAGGAAATGGCAGGTCCAGTGCGATGGGTCAAGCTGAGTGTGCATGCAGTGGAAGGAGTGGAGGTCCCCAGCGCATTTTCTGGGCTATCGCAGAGATCACTCACAGGGAACAGGTGATGAGGGTGCAATTTCCAAAGGGAAAGTTATAACAAGAAGTTGCATTTCCTGAGCACCACTATGTGCTCAGCACTGGACTGAGCACATGGAGAGGCTATCCTATATACAGTATCTATACCATACACCAGGAAAGGAAGAGCTTGGAGAATAATGACGACTGGGACAGGGACAGAGAGGAGGATGGTGGTGAAAGGGCTTCTATTTAAGACAGATGCTCAGGGAAGGCCTCCCTAGTAAGGCGACATTTGAGCAGAGACCTGGATGAAGGACAGGAGGGAACCATTCAGGTATCTTTGGAAAGAACATCCTGAACAGACAGAGCAACAAGTGAAAAATGTGCTTGGCACCTGTGGTCTTCAGGAAGACCAAGAAGGCCACTGTTGCTGAAGCAGAGAACAGGAGGGAGAGTGGTTGGAGGTGAGGCTGGAGAAGTAGCCAGAGCACATGTGTACAGGGGATGGTAAGCCGCAGTGCGGCTCTTGGACGGTGAGTGTGATGAGGATGCGTCCGGTTGCTGGTCAAAAGGAGACTGTAAATGGACAAGGGTGGGAGCAGTTGGTGGGGTTGGGAGGGCACATTGGGGTTTGGAATAAAAACCATGCAGCAGTCTAGGCTTGGGCCAGGGGGTGATGACAGAGGTAATGAAAATTGGCTTGCTTCATGTTATATCTGATCGCAGGATCAATAGGATTTGGCTTAGGACACAGTCTAAGTTTAAAAGTCTAAATCTAAAACCAGGCAAGTTGACAGCAGCCACATCCACCCAGCCTCTGGCCGACACCCAGACCTTGAGTAGGTCTAGACTCGCTGCAGCCTTGATCCCCTGCCCCATGCTCTCTGCTGCCACCTAGTGCCCACATGCTGCCTCAGACTCTTCCCAGCCCCTACCCTGAGCGGTGGGCTCCTCAAACATTTGTGAAGAACATGTCTCCTCTCTGGGCCTCAGTTTCTTCATCTATAAAACCTCTTCCCTATAATGTGGGGCAGGGGAGTAGGATTATGTCATGTATTTTTTTTCCTGTAGAAATACATTTTTTAAACGTTGCCTTGAGAGTTCTTGAGCACCCGGCTCTAGTGCTCAGAAAGAATGAAGGTGCGCTAGAATCATTAGGTCTTGTTGCAAAGTTGCGATGAAACTAACTAAAATTATATAAAATTAAACATTGAGTTCCTTGGAAAACAGCTTGGTAGTTCCTCAAAAAGCTAAATGCAGAATTTCTTTGTGACCTAGCCACTCCATTCCTAGGTGCGTATTCAAAAGAATTGAAGACAGGTACTCAAACAGATCCTTGTACATGAATGTTCATAGCAGCACTCTCCAGAATAGCCAAAAGTTGGAACAATCCAAACGTCCATCAACAGATGAATGGATAAACAAAATGTGGTATATAGGTATATCCATACAATGAAACATTACTCAGCTATAAAAAGGAATAAAGTATTGATATATGCTATAATGTGGATGAACCTCAAAACTTTGTGCTAAATGAAGGAAGCCAGACATACAAGGTCACATACTGAATGATTCCATTTGTATAGACCCTGAATAACTAACCGTAGAGATGCAAAGCAGGTTGGTGGCTGCCAGGAACTGAGGGGAGGGTGGCAATGGGAAGTGGCTGCTTGATAGGTGTGGGATTTTCTCTGGGGGTAATGAAAAGATTTCAGAACTTGATAGACAGCTGGTTGCACAGCAGTACAAATGTGCCAAACACCACTAAATCGCAATTTAAATGGCTAATTTTATGTTATGTGAATTTCACCTCGCTATAAAAAATTCACTTCCTCACTCTCACTAGCCACCTTCAGGTGCTCAGTAGCTAGTGGCTAACACCTTGGCCAGCACAAATGTGGAAATGTGCACCACTGTAGAAAGTTCTGTTGCACAGTGCTGATTTCGTCAGTGCACGGCCTCTGACACTACTGTGGGGAGGGTGCCGGGGTGAGGAGGGATGGAGAGCCTCGGACCTGGATTCACCTGGTCCTGCTCTTCACAGAGGCTCCACGTGCCGGGGTGCATGTCCTGTCCTCCACGCAGAGAGAGGGGCATCCTCGTCACCCCCGTTCCAACCAAATGTCCACCAGAGGGCACTCTCACACCCCAGAAGACAGAAAACCCAAAGGGAAGTCAGAGAGCAGAGACTCCTGATGTATTTTTAGCATCCAGAGCTGAACTAGTGGTAATAGAAGTGCACCGAAAGCGAACAGTAATATGACAAGCTCCATGTAAACTCTCCCACTCTTACTTGTGAAAGTGTTCATTATTTGGAGGAATTTTCCTTCTTGGCTATATTGGGTCTCAGCCCAAAGTGAATTTGATGAAGGTTTGAGCTAAAGTGGGACAATATTTTGTAAGTCAGTGAGAGGAAATACATGCACACCGTTTTCATAGACGTGTGCACTGCGGTGTACACGGACACACACATACAGCAGAATGATGTGCATGTGTAGATACACACACAAGTGTGCAAGCTGAAGGCTAGAGTCCTGTGGCCCAGGTACGAAGCTGCCATCCCTGCCCTGAAGCTTTCTTTGCACCTTTTCCCCAAAGCTATTGTTGACAGCGTGGGGGCAGGTGGCTGTGCTACCATGAAATACCCCTGGGAAACTAAAACTCTTCTCAAGGGTCGGCATTTCAGAGTGCCAACCTTCTAACTAAGGCAGTAGGCCTTTACTGAAAAAGAATTGTCTGCTTCCAGGATAGCAAATATACCAAAAACAGGATGAAAACATCTGAAAACCATCGTCTCTTCTGGGACTTTAGCCAGGGTGAGCATTTATGTTTCATTGCTTGAGTTTTTGCGTAAATCCCCTCACAAAGCTGTTGTAATCAGAAAGTTGACCAGGATCACAATCTGGCTCTGACATTGCTGTCATTGTGCAAATCTGAGTGTGAAAAACCAACCTGTCGGTTTTACCCTTGCAGAGTAACATCGTGCAGGATTCAACGTCGCCTCTACCACTTGGCACATGGGGAACTAAGATATTTTTCCTTCTTTTCTGAATTTGGAAATATTTGGGGTTAAAAGAAATATAAACCCACAGTCCTCTAGACCTGGAAGAGCTGTTCCTGCCAGTTCCTCAGGATAAGGTGTCAATGTAGCCTCCCCTTGGAGTGGTGGTCGATCAGTCTCATGGACATGAATGATAGGTTTTCCTTCTTCCCTTTCTCCTATCTTCCCCCCTTCCCACTTTCTCTCCCTTTATCTGAGATTGATTTATCACATTTGGAGGATTCTTTCCCAATTCTCAGCTCCCTGGAAAAAGTGGACAAACTCAGGCATTGGCCTTGGGTTAATGACTGCCAGAGGTTTTACAAAGAGAGAAAATTACTAGACTGAATGGTTAGAAAGGCTATATCTTAAAATTGTCCTTTGTAAATTTTTGTAGGTATAAAAAATTCATATTTGCTTATTTTGTTGCTATACATTCTCTTTAGGTCCCTGAACACAAAAGCAAAGTGCCATTTAAATCTCAAAGGATCATCACCCCCTCATTTTCTCCAGGTAACATTAAATGTCTTCCACTCTCAAAAGTATTTCATCAAATCAGCCATATCCAGGCCAATCGTCTGGAATGTGCTGGAAATCAGGGAGTTATTGGCCAACTCATACCCACTTATACAATTTTAATGTATGTCTTCTTAAAACACTTAAAACAAAATTTTCAAGAGAGAGCAAAATGTAAGCAGCATTTACCAAAGAATGTTTCTCTCTCTCTCTCAGGCACACACACACACACACACACACACACACACACAGACAAGACAGCTGAGAAGTATTAAAGGAAAAAATGTACTCAGTGGCCAAATAAATTTAGAAAACACTAAGTGTTTGATTTTGCTCTTGGCCATTCACGACTCACATCAACAGAGTAAAGGCTTTGAGAAACTGTCTTTAGCAGAAGTTAGAATGCTCCGTCCGGGTCCTTAGAGATCTCTTTACAGTTCCTCGTGCTCATCCCAAGCGTTTGCGTCCTTCACAACTTTCTTCGGAGAACTGGTGGAGGCACAGAAAGCATGAGGTACCTCAGAGCTCAGGTTCCCCCAGGAAGTTCATGGCCAATGATGATGATGGGCTGGAATTTGGAAGCCTCGCCCCTTGCCTGGAATGGGGTAAACTGTGAGATGCTTAAGCCCAGAGCTTCCTGGGACTGAGACTTCACCCGAAATTGAGCCCTGTCTTGGCTTCTCCCTTTCCTGTCCCGTGTCATGCCTCCCGTACTGGCTTCTTCTGGGAGCACTTCCTTCACAACCCCCTTGCCCGTAAGTTCTCACGCCAGGGTTTGCTTTCAGAGAACTTGACCCACCATTCAACAAAGAACCCCATTCAACTTTGTTTAACCTGCAGTTTTGTTTATGTAGGCACTCATTCAACAAACGTTTACTGAGCTCCTATTAGGTGCTGGCATATCCTATAGATGGCTAATGGTTGGCTGGTTTGTCCCTCCCAGCATGAATGGGGGAAGTTTTCTCTCCCATGTATCGCCTGTCAAATTTGGGGAAAACTAAAATGCCAAGGAACTTACTTTAGGAAATGCTGACATACAGAATTATATTTGGCACACATAAGTCTCACTCCCAAACCGTATCGTACATTCCTCAAGGCAGAACTGCAGGATGCATTTCTCTGTATCCACATTATTATTGCTCAACACTGCATTGTGCCCTGAATAGCAGCTCAAGCAGTCGTAGTGCAAAGTGCCCTAGACATGGATTCAGAAGCCCTGAGTTCTCGTTCACCCTCGTGAAGGGAGGCGAAACTAGAAGAGTCAACCTGGTGATTAAGTTGTGACACTGGTAAACATGGGGGTGCGAAAGTCAATTATGTGGGATGAATACAATTCTGGCCACCTGGTAATTCTGGAAAAGATTTGCAAAAGAGTATTGGGTAATAATGTCTCCAAGAAGCTCAAAGTTCATTCCCAGATGTGGTGTAATCCATCTCCAAACATCCCTATGAAGCAGAAAGCGTTTTAGAAGCTCACAGTGGGATTTTTAAAGGTGTGTCTGCCCAGCATTAACACATTTGATCAATTCATTTAACTTGGCAGTCAGTTCCGATGTTTGGAACCACCTAGGAGAATCATCCAGGTGTTTTGAGGCTGGACCGACTGGTGGAAAACAATCTGGAGGTGGATGCTGAGTCAGGGGGCATGCTATCTGTCCCTGTCTTTTCTGACTTCCACAGGTGAACAGACTTCCCACAGTGTGTTTCATGGACGTCGGATGTGATGGGATTACAGCTCGACCAGGGTCTCTCAAACACCAAGCTTGGTCGGGGAGAGGCGTAAGAGAGAGGCGTGCTGGCTGCTACCAAGGAGGGCACAGTGCACATGGTGCTTCCTGCTGCTGCCTGAAGTCAAGCATTTGGACTCTGCGTAGTCAAGTAGGATGGCTGAAGACCAAACCAAACCAAACCAAAACACCTGCTCCTAATACTTTTAATCAAGAGGATTAAGAGAAAGGAGTGACTGAAATTGTAGTAAAATGGTGTCTACGTGCCTGTCTGCATTCTGGTCATATCCTCGAAGGTGAAAAATGCCTGCTCTAGCTTAATGGAGGAGGGTAAAGACTGAGAACAGGTCTCTGGAGTTGGTGACCAATCCGAGGACAGTTCCAGCAAAGTAGAAGCCTACCTGCCAGGCCAAGGAGTGAGAGGTTGTTGTGTGCAAGCCCCGAACAGCTACAAACAGGATGCTGCGTGATCACAATCAAACGAAGGGGGCACATGACCAGAGGGTTATGGATTCAGAGCAGGAAAAACACCGTGGAAATAGCAGGGCCACAAAAGTCTATAAAGAAAAACGAAGGCTTGCCATGGGCCTGGAGGTAGATCTGAGGAGCTTTGCTTACAAATTTTAAAAGTCTTATCCAGGAAATTCCCTGGCCGTTGACTCTGAGGAGAAGCCCCCTGGAATTCTAACCTTAAGTCTGCTCAGTGAAAGAGCTGGAGCTGTAAACACTTCTAAGATACATACCTTAGACCAATCAGGCTGGCCTGTTGTTGACTTTCCTATTATCCGATTTTTGCCTTATTTCCTGTCCATCCCATAACTGCTTTTCACTGGCCCATGACCCCTTCCTCAGTGGTGGACTTTCATTATCTGGGATTGAAAAATTTGAAGGAAAGGAGCTATAGAACTTAAGAGGCTGCATGTAGCCCAAGCTGATGGGCTTTTACTTGATAAACACAGTCAAAAGTTGTGGGCATGTGCCTTGGTCTGTCTGGGCTGCTGTGAGAAAATACCATAAACCGGGTAGTTTATCAACAACAGAAATTTATTTCTCATCGTTCTAGAGGCTGGAAAGTCCAAGATCAGGGTTTCCTGCTTCATAGAGGATGCTTCTCACTACATCCTCGAACGGTGAAAGGTGAGAGGCAGCTCAGCTCTCTGGGGCCTCTTTTGTAAGGACACTAATCGCATTTGCAAGGACAGAGTCAGTCCTATAACCTAATCACCACCCAAAGGCCCACCTCCTAATACCATCACCTTGGGGGGTAGGATTTCAACACATAAATTTTGGGCAAATATAAACATTCAGATCATAGCAGCCTGTGTGAGGGAAAAGGGATCTGAATCTATGTGTGTAGTACTGTCTGGACACTGACAGTGGTATGACCACCTACCACAAGACAAATATTAAATAGTGCAATGCCGATGACACTTTGCTATGAGGCCACACTGCAGGAGGGTAGAATCCAAGACAGGCATGTGACACAGCTTCACTCACAGAGCATGCAGACATCACCACACTCCAATCAATATCCTCAACACCTGATGGCAGGGAACACACATGCTGCAGAGGTCAAAGACGTGACCTAGTACAATGAGGGAAGCTTGGTACTAAAAGTCAAATGGCCCAGGTCCATGTTCTGACCTTATCACTTTTTAGATCTGTGACTTTGAGAAAGGGGCTTAAGTTGTCTCACCTTGAATTTCCAATAAAATACCCACCTTGTTCACTTCAAAAGACTATTGTGAGAATTAAATGAGATGATGAATGTGAAAGTATGTTGCATTTTCTGAAACAGTATACAGATGAAAGTTCTTTTAATATATATAATTGATATTTAATTCTCCCCAAAACAGTACAAGAGGGGACAAGAATAATCATAACCATTAGTTATATTGTTCTCTCTTTTATCTTATATTAATAACTTTTTAATATTATTTCAAACTATGGAAAAGTTGTAAGAAAGTACAAAGAAAGCCTGTGGGTCCTTTATCCAGATGCATCAGATGCATGAATTGGCAACAATTTGCCCCATTTCCTTAATCATATTCTCTCTCTCTCTCTTTTTCTGATTGCATACATCGTATTCCTTTATCCATAAATAACTTAGTATATATTTCCCAAGAAGAAGAAGATTTTCTTGTATCATCCTAGTATGATTATCAAAATCACCAAATTTAACATTGATATAATGCTATAATTTAACCCATAGTACATATTCAAATTTTGTTAATAGCTATCCTTTATAGCTATTTTTTCCCATTCCAGGATCCAATCTAGAATGATGCATTGCATTTATTATAATGATTTTTTAGTCTTCTTTTACCTGGAACTGTTCTTTAGCCTTTCTTTTTCCTTCATGATTTTGGTATTTCTGAGGAGTATAGGCCAGATACTTTATAGAATTTTCCTCATTTTGGGTTTGCCTGATGTTTCTTCATGATCAAATTCAGGTTGTGGAACTTCTGTGGATACCACAGAAGAAATGCTACATCCTTCTCCGTGCATTATATGAGAGGCACATCATGTTGTGTTGCCTTGATATTGGCAAA
>JAQIFY010001281.1:0-14307 GCA_028533085.1 Varecia variegata | reverse complement strand
CCAGAACGGTTGTACCCCCATAATAAGCTATAATAAATAAATAAAAAAATAAAAAAAAAGAAAATACAAAAAAAAAAAAAAAACTAGACATGCATAGATTCTCTTAGGTTTATCATATATTGTCAAATTAATGAGATGGGAATTTGGGTAAAGTAAGTTTTTACTCCATAATCCTTAAGATACAAGGACACAGGAGTGTGCAATGTACAGAATGCCACTGTGGATAGCAGACACGTCTGGATTTTGGGAGATAAATGTGGGAATCCCAACATAATTTCTTGAGGACCAAAAAAGTACTGAGAGAGAGGAAATTCAAATAAAAAGTTTTGATAAAGTGTTGGAGACAGACTGTTAAAGTATCTGTGAATGAGGATATACAAAAAAAGAAACAAAAAAGTTGACACATTTTAGAATTTTGGCCATGAAAAAAAAAGACAAGTATATGGTGAAGTAAAATGTTTCCTGTTTGCTTGTTCGGTTGGCTGGTTTGATTTGTTTTCAACTTTAGAGGAGACACATTTTTAAAGCAGAAAAAAAAAAAATAAGTCAAATGAAAGGCAAATGATTGAAAAGTCTGGAAAGAGAATGTATAATGGGTGGAGCAAATTCCCTGAGGAGATAATAAGAGGTGGGATAAAGAGAAAAGGCAGAAAGTTTAGCCTTAGAACAAGGAAGGTTGTATTAACTAGAGGATACTTTGGAGTGGAAAGAGAAATGATTACAATGGTGAATAAGGAAGATTTAGGATGACTCGTTTCAGGAAGAATTTATTGAGCACATAACTTTATTCTTAGCACTGTTGGCACTGTTCAAGTTGCAAGGAAGACTTCAGAGAAATCAAAGATACTTTATGCCCTTAAAGTGTTTTCCAGTTATAATTCTCAATCGTTTGGAGAGTTGAAATAGTAGAGATGAGAGAAGTTATAGTTATTCAGAGGAGATCATAATTAAGTTATTTGACTCAGCAGATGCAAGAAAAAAATCGTTTTTAAAAAAAGTCTTAATGAAAACATAGTCTTAAAAATATCCTAACAGGGAGGAAAAAAACCTTGCTTTTCCTGTTATTTATATCTTACCTCTTATAAAGTCAGGACTATGACAGGGCTTTTTCAAATAAATAGCCATTTTTTCCAAATAAAAATTCTCTCTTTTGGAATAGATAATATAAAAAATAAACATAAAATTATGGTAACATGGAAATTTTCCCATTCCTACAAAATGACAAAAATTAATACTGGTCTAAGAGTTTTTTTGGTTTGTTTCTTGCTTTTTAATAGTTGAGTTTATATCACAATTATGAAGTACAAAACTACATGTATGTTACATGTTAGCATGTTTTTAAAAGATACAGCTTTAAAGATATTTGTCAAGTTTTATCACGGACCTTTGCATCTCTGCTATCTCTCATTTATATTAAAATTTAAATATAATAACTTTGCAACACTCACTTGAAGCCACCAGATGTCACTCTTTAAAGATATGATACCTTCATCCCTATTTATGTGACATAGGGATAAAGAAATTACTGAACATTCTAGTGAAATTGTTTTCAAGCAAAATCATGACAAGGATGATTATGTTAGAATCTCATTAAGGGACACTTCAAATACTGTACATGATATTTATACACATCAGTCAGGAAAACATCCTCTGGGACATTATGGTTATATGATCATCTCAATTTTAATAGCTTTATAGTCAGGTATTCCATCTCAATCTTTGCCTTTTATCTTAAGAACTATTTATAATGATTAGTTCATAGTAAAGTATTAGCAAATACTTAAAACAATATAATGTAAGTGTTGGGAAACAATCTTAAGGACTATCCAGTAACAACTCACTAATTTACAGATGGTAAAAATAAGAGAGAGAAATAGAGAGAAAGACAGAGAGAGGCATTTTCTAAAGGAAAAGAGATTTTCAAATAAAATATTAGGTCAATTATTTAAGTTTCTTGACTACACATTTAATATTTCTTGTATAATATCATAAGATCTGTTATTGATAAATTGCTTTTTATAAGAATCATGACATATTCAATCACAATAATAATGACACAGACAAATAAATAAACATATATGTAGATTCCATTACTGTTTCTCAAAAGATATATTCTTTAAATATATCTATTTCTGTTTTATCATAAAAAGCTATACATAATGAAATAAAAATATACAAAACTAAAAAACATGATATTAAATACTGTTAACTTTTTTTCCTACATAATTTTGGTAATATATTCAGCATTTAATAAATATATATATTTTATTTACTTCTATGTGTCCAAAATTTATAACATATACTCTTAAATATCTACTTTGTGAAAAAAATATGAATGACTATATTCTCATGTCACTAATCTTGTCAAACCGTCCACATCTCAGCCTTTATCATTGTCTAACTTATTTTATCAGGTAACTAACTGTCTTTTAGTGCTGCCATCATTCTGAGGAATTCGGTGTCTATGAAGATCCCCAAGCCAATGCTTTAAGTTGAATTATTCAATTCTGGTGAAGATTTCTTCCATTCTACTTACTCACAGGACTATATTTTGAGTAATTAAATCATCCTAAAATGTCTAGATCAGAAATATTAAACTCAAATATTCTACTAATGCTTTCTGAGCCCATCTTCCTATACTTTCATCCCTCACCCATTTGTTCTGAAGCAGCTAGGTCATCCACACAAGCGGGCTCCCCATTCCCTGATCTCTACCCTTGTCTTGATCAGCATTCTCCTATTTTCATTCCCATGCCTATGTAATGTTGCTTTGTACAAAGCTCAGCAACCCTATGTGAATACTCAACTTCTTGCTCCACTTCCTTTTTCTGTGTATCCATAAGCAAACTTCCAGCCTGGGATCTATCCATCTGCCAGACACTCCATGTATGGCTGCTCGAAATTCTGGAGAAAATTGAGCAAACATGCACATTGGGCTACAACAAATTCATGGCCTACAATTAGAATGGGGCTGTCAAAGCAATGTGTCAATGTTACTTTGGTCTTTGGGTCATTTTCATCTCCTCCTATCCAGGGGAAAATTTCAAATTGCCCATGTGGATTGACATCCTGTCTCTCTTTCAAAAACAGTAGGCTGATAAAAAGTGGGATCACTGCCTGAGACTGTGCCCTGTTGATTACCTGTGTAAGCAGAAGGAAATGGAAAATATTAGGATATTAGGTAGATAAAAACTAGTTTCTTGATTATGGCTCATTCCTAATGCTTGGGAATGATTCTCCATGGCTCTTGGTTCCTCTTTTCTAGGTTTGTGGTACTACCTCTCAAATTATTCATACTCTTACATAAAATTTATCCCATATTTTCAGCTAAGTTGTTTTCTCAGCCAGCTACATGCTCATAGAAGTTTGGAGACTCAGAGTCCTATTTTCCTTTTGTACTGTCTCTTCTCCTTAAGTCCAAACTAATATAATTTAAACTGTGTAGGTTTCTTATAAATCAATTTATAACCCACACCGCTAGATAAAACACACACGCACACACACACAGAAATATCTTTGAGATAAACTCTTCTTGACTTCGGGCTTCCTGTAAGACTGTTGAGAGACAATACTCTAAAGAGTGTCATGAGCTCTATTGTTTAATAGAAAGGATAGGTGAGACATCATAATCCTTCAATGTCCTTTTGTTTAATTGCACAGTTTCCTAAAGCACCATTTTATATCTTTCTCAGGTTTTATCAAAGCATCTAAAGTTCTACCTGGATTTAATATTTACTCTGTAATCTTTCTTAATATGAGAATCTTGGAGGGGCTAGAGGTTAGAAGAAAGTCCTGACTTCTTTGTATTTGACAATTCTTCCCATAGAGTATCCCCTGTCAAATTTTACTATAGCCATCCAGATACCAGGAAGCACCTTTAAACATTCTGCCTACAAATTTCCTTAGCTACATCATTCAGTTATCTGATTCCATGGTAATGCACATAAAGGTGTTGCTAAATAGCCCACCACTAGAACACAAGAATACCTTTCCTCTAGCCCTCTAAAGCCATTGTCCTCATATTCCATTAAGCTCTCACTGACAGACTCCTTAGGAATATCAGGCTTCCAATAACAGTTTCTTCAAATCTCCTCCAACTTCTAGCTGCCACCTAGTCTCATGGTCATTGTCATATCTTTAGGATTTTATTATAGTAGTACTCAAATCTTGGTACAAAATGACAGTCCAATTACTATGGCTGCATAAAAATTACCCCCCAAATCAGTGAGAAACAAACAAAAACCCAATATTTATTATCCTACAGATTTTGTGTGTTGGGAATTTGGGCAGGGCTTAGCAGAGGAGACTTATCTGTTCTAATTGGCATCAGCTAGGATGGTTCAAAAGCTGGGAGCTTGAATTACGAAGCCTTGCTAATTCACTTGGCTAGTGCCCAAGTTGCAAACTTGAAATTCAGCTGAGGCCTGTAGCAGCTGGGGGGCAGGTGGTCTCATTGAGCATAAGTCTTATTTTTGCATGGTGTCTACATATGGCTTTCCCACAAGAATGATTTTATGATAGCCTGACTTCATTGTACATGGCAATTCAGACCTAAAATTTAGGGTTAAGGGAGGAGAGAGAGGAAGAGGGAGAGACAGGGGGAAAAGCAGGCAGAAGATTTATCTCCCTTTATGATCTAGCTTCAGAAGCCATAATGTACCATTTCTTCCACATGCTATTTGTTGTAAGTTTGTCACTGTCTGGATGATTTTTAAAGGGAGACAAATTCGAATCAGTTTTTGTGAGAGGAGTGTCCTTAAATTTGTGGACATGTAGCCAAGCATGATGGTGTGTGCCTGTAATCCCAGCTGCCTGGGGGACTGAGTCGGGAGAATTGCATTAGCCCAGGAATTTGAGGTTACAATGAGCTATGATCAGACCACTACACTATAGTGATAGTGTGACACCCTGTCTCCACAAAAAAAAAAAAAAAAAAATGTGAGCATGTTTTAAAAGCATTATACACAGATATAATACAGGACAGGGTTACCTCCTCATAATCCCATCATAAATTAAAAAATGCATTTAATACACCTAACTTACTAAATATCATAGCTTAGCCAAGCTTACCTTAAACTTGCTCAGAACACTTACATTAGCCTTCAGGTGGGCAAAATCATCTAACATAAAGCCTATTTTATAATGAACTGTTGAATATGTCATGTATTAATAATTTATTGAATGCTGTGCTGAAAGTGAAAAATAAAATGCTTGTATGGGAACTTAAATTATGGTTTCTACTGAATGTATATAGCTTTCTCAATGTTGTAAACTCTAAAAATTGTTAAGTCAAACTATCCTAAGTCAGTGATAGTCTGTAGTTAGAAACCTTGAGATTGTTTTAAAAACCTAGATTCAACTTAGCCAAAGTGAAAATATATTAACTGGATGCTACTAACAAGGAATTGATCCAGATAGCACTACCTAGAAAAATCAATAAAATATATGAGAGATTTTAAAAGGCAAGGGGGAATGATTAACAAATTTTCCATATATGTCTGAAAAGAATTTCAGAAAAAGAGAATAGAGGTAATGGCAAATTAAATATTCAGAGATACAATACATAAGAATTTATCTCAATTGTTGAAAAATAAGCCCATAGATGAAATGGAATATTTATATAAAGTGCCAACAAAGATATATAAAAATAAACCAACACCTAAAGACGAATGAAATTGCAGAGTACCAATGTTAAAGAGAAAATATTAAAACTACCTGAAAAAAACACAATGATATTCAAAGGAACAAAATTAGACTAATTATGGAATAATCACAGAATAATTAGCAGAATAAGCAATTCCAGATGAACAGACAATGGGATAATGTCTTCAAAGCATTGAAGAAATATACACCACAAATTCCATATTCAGCCAAATGTATTAATCAAGGTGCATATTTTCAGTTATAAAAAAAGCAAAGAAAGTGTGTAACCTACAAAACCTTCATGAAATAATTAGAGTAGGATTTATTTATAGAGAAGAAAAATGAAGACAGAAAGATAAAGTAAGAAGCTGCAAACATGTGACAATGAATTCAGTATAAAACGGTAAATCTGTTTGACTATAGAAATAAATGTATTTTGTATTTAAAAAGTTGAAATTATAATTTTATGCAACAGAACCAAAAACATAGCCTGGAAAATGCACTGAGTAAACAAGCTGTATTAAAGTACATGAATTTTTTTAGCTTTGTATAAAAAGTGAAAGGAAATCAGGGTAAAAATAAAAAGATATATGAATAAAGGTTATAAAGGCAAGTGAAAAAGAGACATGATAAGAAATGATGAAAAGAAAATAAAAATAAGAAAGTATGGTTAAACAAATTTAGCAGTAATTATAATACATCAAACTTACCAATTTACCTATTAAAATAGAGGTTAACAAATCAAGCTAAAAAAAGAACCAGATTTCTCTAGTTTATTTTAAGCATAATAAAGGAACGTCATCCATATGTTTGAAAATAAAATGATAGAAATAATAAACCAGAAAAATATTGTAGTGAGAAGAATAACGGCTCCCCAAAGATGTCCATGCCCTAATTCCCAAAACATGTTGTATATTATGTGGCAAAAGGGAATAAAAATTGCAATGTATTTAAGGCTGCTAATCAGCTTACCTGAAAGGGAATTACCTGTGTTATCCAGGTGGTCCCAATATAATCACAGGCATCCTTATGGTGAAGAGGGATGCAGTAGAATCCGTGTCAAAGTGATGTAATGTGAGAAAGACTTGACTGCCTCTTGGGTGCTTTGAAGACAGAAAAAGTGGTCAACTAACCTTAATTTGAGTCCAGTGAGATTCATTTAGGTGAGTCTTCCAGAACTATAAGATAGTTTTCTGTTGTTTTAAGCCATTAAGTTTGTGGTAATTTGATACATCAGAAATAGGTAACTAAGGCAAATAATAGTCAAAAAGAATAATATGGAAATAATAGTATCAAATATAATATCATAAAATAAAAAAGCATAATGTTAATACATCATTCTCTTCAATTAAACATAAATAAAGCATTTTGAAACAAGAACCTTGGAATGTAAAAATTACATTAGAAAAATTAAAAATCTTTGTTTTCTGCATATATGTATACATATATATGTATGCATATTTAAGGGTGGTGAGAGAGAGGACTCTACAGCCAATGAAAGATATATTTAAGCCTCAAACATTTACAAAATCTTGACTATATTCTCAATCACAAAATAAGGCATAGCACATTTCAAATAAATAAGCCTATACAGACACCTTTTCTAAACTCAATGAAATTTAACTGGGAGACCAAAATAAAAATAATTTGGAATATGTGTTTGAATTTCATAAAGGTACTTTTTAAAAAATCTTGCTAACTAAAGGGAAATCAAAATGTTTTAAATTGAAACACAGTAAAATATATGTCAAGCTCTGCTTTGAGATGCAAGAAAAATCTGATTCTGTGTCAGAGTTCATTTTAGAATCTTATATTAATTTATTAGAATATAAAAAGTAAAAATGATGTGTTATGCCTTCAATTTAAAAAAGTTAACATTCCAGTTTTAAGACTATGATATAGAGTGAACATTTCCTACTTCCTGGAAATTTTTAAAGCTATAATAACAATGGAAACATTCATATAAAAGATATAAGCCCAATAAATAACTGATTAAAGAAAACACCAAAATATGTTGTGATAGAGCAGATGAAATCAGGACCAAACATTTTGATTTTTTTTTAATACAAGCGAAGTATTACCTTTAAAAAGGCAGGAGGGAAGGGAACTATATATTCAAGATCTCACGTAGGAAGTAGTGAAACAATATCAAAATGTTAGGTAGATAGAATCTCCAGCTCTTCTCAGGACAAGGGTTCTCTGCTTTTGTGCTGCTTCGAGCAATTGCTCCAATTGGCAGAAGGATAAGGGCAGGCGCTCCATTTGGGTGTTGCCCCACCCTTAATTCTATCCCAAGCAACTGCTACACCTGGGGAAGGAGGGAATGCTTTATCAGTCTGGGAATTCCCCAGCCCAGGCATGATAGGCTTCAGAAAATGACCTAGGGTAACCTAAGGGTAATTATTATGCCGTTAGCTCATTAGCTTGAATCTGCATTGTGATTCACTGCGCCAACACCCGCCCCACCATGCCTCTGCAGGTGGGCTTTTGGAAAAGCAGCCAGTATATGCAGGACACCTGTTGGTCATTTCATAACATCCCACAGAGAGGGCCCTCCCTCAGACTGGGCTAATAAAAGGAAACAATCCAAGAATTCAGAGACAGAATGGGTCAGTCCGTCAGTGGTCTGTCTTTCTCCACTTGCGGAGACAAACCCATTTTTTTCTACTGTAAAGAACTGCTTGTGTGAAACTCTTCCTGCCTGAGGTTAGTCTGTCGCATTGGCCCTGCTGGTAATTTTTTTCCAAGCAGGGAGCAAGAGGACCAGGATAACAGTCTGGACTTGACACTTTGGTGAGTCTGGTCATTCTTCAGCCAAGAGCACCCCAAAAACCGAGGGCAAGACTGCCACCCTGATAATACTGTGGGCTTTCAGAATTTCTTACTCATCACCATGATATGACATGGGAGCAAACAGAGGAAGTATAGAAAGAGGTAGTATCAAAAGGAGAAAGCATACAGAGGTAGCATTTGAAAGTAATCTTGGAATGGACACTAATAAGGAGAAAGAAAGGTACACAAACCATAAATTAGAATATTGAGTAAAATATTATCAAGCCAATTAGGCAGAAATGGTAGATAAGGAAGACGGACAAAGGGAATCCAGCCCACATACTTTTGGAGTCCAGCACCTCCCTCCCCAAAGACTAAATAAAATATAGTTCCAGTAAATAATTTCAAAGAAATAGAAGTTGAAAATCACCATATTAAAAACAAGTGTCTCCTTTAAAATTGTCTACCAGCGGATATAGTCATATAAAGTTATTAAATTTCAAAATAAGGAAAAACATTTTGAACAACCAGATCAAATGAACAAATTATTCAAAAGGGAAAAAAAAGCTCAAGGCTGGGTTGCGACTTCATGATAGCAGCACTGTACATGAGAAGTTAGCGGGGCCATGCCTTCAAAATTCTCAGGAACTCTATCCTGAGGATATTATATGCAACCAAACTATTGGCCAAGTAAAAAGGCAAGAGACAAACAGGTGTGAAATGCGAGAATCCAAGATCTTTTAGAGGAATCTTCTCCTAGAACAACTATGAAAAAAAAAAATCAGGATAGAGCATTGAATTACTTTCACTATAGGAAAAAGACTAATTCTTCCCTATAATCCTACATTCGTTTAAAGTGGTAAGCTATTTAATATATAAGGAAAACTCTAACAATGCAATAAAAATAAAATAACAGGATAATCCAGTAAGTTATATTAGCTATATACACAGAATCAATAGTAATTATATGATATAAACATATATCTATTTCTCTCTCTCTATATATAATAAAAACCAATGAGCATATGTAATGAAAGAAAACATCTCTATTAATACAAAAGTTAATATACTTAAGAAAAAGAATAACTTGGCAGGAAATTTTAAAGCTCTCAATGAAGAAAAATTTTTAATGCAACTGAAGTCCACAAAGGAAGACTTGAAAAACTAGAAAAGCAAATCATATTCTTGTATATGAAAACTTAGAATTATCATATCAAGGTACACCTAAGGATATAATGGGCCCTTGGAGAAGGGATGTAATTGAAAGTTTCTGGGAAATTACATTTTTTTTGGAACATGCAAATAAAATTAAAATTATGCTAAATACTGTTTACAAAAATAGTCTTTCATATGGAAATGTAAAAAACTCATCTTAAAACTTATTAATAGAAAATACTGTAGAATATTTATATGAAATATTCATAGGAAATTAAAAATATACCAATGAATATATATCATAGATATTATAAAGCAAAATAAATCATTAATAAAGTTTATTAATTAAATAAAGTTTAAAATTAAAACAAGAAAAAACAGGAAGATAGAAAAACATTCACAACTAGCAGTAAATCATTCAGAACAACTGCTCATACTCCCCAATCTCACTCATGTATCATGTCTTTCTTGGGTCAATTAGGATATCACCTTCACATATGAATATGTAATAGTCTCACCCAGAGAGAGAAGATAACCAAAATCCACCATGAGAAACAATGGAACATTCTACAGTGATACAAATGCTCTATATCTCTACTAACCAAAATAGTAGTCGCTAGCCACATATAGTTATTGAGCACTTGAAATGTGACTCATGAGAATGGGAAATAATTTTATCAAATTCCAGTTAATTTAAGCTTAAATAGCCACTTATGGTTGGTGACAGCCATACTGGGTGGTATTGTCAGTTATCAAGGAAGAAAGAAAGACAATGTGGCAAATGAGGGACCAGCTTTTAAAGCTTCTGTCATATGATTACACATGTCACCTCCACTCATATGCATAAGAGATTTTAAAATTTTCTTTAATTTTTTTATTTCCTTTTATAAACTTTGAAGCAAGAACAGAAAAATGCTAACATATCTGTTCATTTTTGGTAGCTGGTATTTGTTTACATTATCACATAATATAAATTAAGTTTTTCTTTTTTTTTCTTTTTGCAGATAATCTCCTCTGGATCCTGATTTTACCTCGAGAGGTACATTTTTCTTTTAATTTTAAAATATTTTAGTTAATAATATAAAAACAAATACTTAACATTGTTTATTCTGATTTGTCTGTGTCATTGATTGTTTTGACAATGTTGCCAAGTCCTTCTGATGTACAAATTCTCTTGATTTCTGTAGTACCACTATCTCCTTCCCCTCCGGGGACTTGGTTTAAGCATTCCTTGTAAATAGATTTTCTCCAGTCACCGACTACATCTTGATCATCAAACTTTAGGTTTCTGTTTTTCCACCTGTTTTCTTCTTAATCTCTTATTTTTTCAGTAGAATCTCACATCCTGATCTCTTTGATTACTAGCCATATAGCTCCCAGAATTATATCTGTCATTCAGATCTTTTCTGAGTCGTGAATAGATCCACTTGACTATTGAAATTCTCCACAAGGAACCTCCAAGCCTGTTTCTCTTCTTTGGTATATCATGTCCTACATGACGTCAACCATCCATCAGGAGGCACAAACCAAAAATTTCAGAAAAATCCCTGACACAGAACATCCCTTCTTACTCATTCTTTGACATTAAATGAACAAGCCCGATCAGATGTATAATATACCCATGTAGCTCACTTGGATTTCATTTTGATTTTTCCCTCACTGACCTTTGAAATCCTGGAAGTCAGAAACTATCTCATTTCTGTCTGTGTCTTTTATGTTTGCCAGAAGGCTTTCCTATGATGGTTGTTTAATTAAAATTTATGGAATAAGGGAATCATTGCTGTGGAGAATATGATCACTTCAGAAAGCTGAATTTGAATACTATTACAGTTATGAAATAGTTTCTAAAGAACTGTTCAGAAATATTTTTATATTTACCAATGCAGATTTAATATTCATTTAGATGTTGCTCCCTCTCTCTATCTTACCCCCAATCTAAGAAACATTTATTTTTAAGATTCTGTTTGTTTGTTTTTGTCTCAGATGTATTAACTTTTGACATGAAAAACATTTGAGTTCCAATTAGCTTTTTTTTTTTTTTCCCTAAATGGAATGGCCACCTTTATTAACATTTAATGTCTGTTACTCCTAATCTTTCTTGACTTCAGTATATATTCATTACGACTTAGTGTGGTGGCGTTTCTTAAGTGAGCACAGTGGTCTTTTTAATTTTTAAACATTTAACAGACATGTGTGCCTCTTTACGTTTTCCCTCTGGCTTCAAAATGACTTCATTGAGTCTGTGTAAGTTAATGAAGGCTTTGTAAAAGGTTTGGGAAAGGCAGTCTTTCCTTATAATAAGGCAACTTAATTAGATAACACTTAAAGACTGCTTCCAGCTCTTTAAAGCTAGAGTTGAAAATTGACTTAGCGTAACTCTAGTGTTGTTTGCATACACATGAACAACTTCTCCCAACATTCCCTATTGTTTGCTAAGATCTCCTGAATCTGTCTCCCATAGCTCTTCTGCTTAGTCTTTAACTTTATTATCTCCCATCTGTGGAATTTGGCCTCACATCAGTAATGCCTCACATGTTTGAAATCACGTGCTTCCATACTGCTGTTTCAGACTCTCCAGGCAGGATGAATAAATCAAACATAACTCCACTAAAGGACATACACTCCACCTCAAATTCTACATTAATACAAAAGAAAAATAATATGTACTTGACTTGGGAATCCTGGTATTGAAGGGGATGAATTCTGAATCTGCAGTAGGTCCAGAGAACTGTGGGAGGTGTTTCACGTGATTTAGTAAGGGCTGAGAAGATGCTACTGTTTTCAGAACAACTCTTTTTTATTAACTAAAATGTAGTGTCCAAAATTAAGTATACAAGAACAAGTCACCGTCTAACTTCAAAGCTGAACCTAGATATTCGAACAATATATTATTCTCCAAAGCATGTGACTAAATTAAAGCTGCCTAGATATGGGTTAAAAACAGAGGTAGCAGTAACTTTACAAATCTTGAGAGATGGTAGAGTGGAAAGAAAATTGAACTTGGAATCATAAAACATAAGTCACCCCAACTCTGGCAGTTAGCAGTTGTGCACATTGAATAAATCCCCCTGAACCTTGATTTCCTCACCTAAATTATGGAATACTTGGAATACCTACTTTGTATGTCTCACAGGACTGCTGAGAAGGTCAAGTAAGAGAACATTAATTAAAATGCTTTATCAACAAGGCAGAGCAGCCTAGTGGGAAAGAGTTAGGTGCTATGGACTCAAGCTCCCGGGTTTTGTAAAGCAGCTCAACCACTGTGATCAGGGCAGGTGACAGCCTCTCTAGGAGTCAAGCTTCGTGTGTGTAAGTGTTCCTGTCTCAAAGAGTTATTGAGGCACTGATTGAAAAAGTCCATATGAAGTACTAGGCGTGAAGCATAGGAAGCACTCTGACCAGGCATGTCAACGTGAGGGTAGTTTGTGTGAAATAGCTGCAGTATCCCCGTTCTATTAATACTTGGGTGATGGGCCAAACACAACACTCTTTTCCATTGTTATACTTCTGTCCTTCTGATGTTGGAAGACGTGTTTGTCGATCTACTTTTTACATTTTCTTGCATTAAAGTGATTTGGCCTGAGACTCAGGTTTGAGTATTAATGAAGGAGAAGATAGCTAGAGCTTTATTGTGTTGGGTCCTACACTCTTTAGGAGCCTAGCATCTGAAGGATCCCCAAATGGATCAACCAAGCTTAATGTAGCTTTCTCTCAGACTTTGGAGCCAAACATTCCAGCTAATAATAAAGTGTTACTTTGCCTTGCTTGGATTATGTATCCTTCACCCTCAAAACTATGCAGGAGGTTGATTGTTTTGAAATGAAATTTGTCTAGGCAAAGTGACTATCAATATATCCTTTACAAAGAACTCATTATTTGGGATTCTAGCAACTCCTGTACTACTTCTATGCATTTCTCTGTCCCGAAACTCTCTTTTCCTCCCCTTAAACTGATTTTTTGATGTATGGTGAGAGCTTCTTTGTGCTTCCAAGATGACACATTATTGCTGCTTCTTCACATGGCAGAAAAGCAAACACTGTGTCTTCACCTGGCAGAAGGCAGAAAAGCAAAGGAGCTAGGTAGTTCCCTCGAGCCCTTTCATAAGGGCACTAATCCACTCATGAGTGTTGAGCACCCTGATCTAACCACCTCCTCTTAATACTATTGCATTGGGGATTAAGTTTTGAACTTGTGACTTTGGAGGAATATATACTTTCTAACTATAGCAAACATTACACCCTACTTTTATTTTAGCTTTTGTATGAGGTTGCAGGGACACACATGCCAAGTTGCCTCCCAATAACATTTACCTTCTTATTTGTTTGTTATGGAATTCAGAATTCATTTAGGAATTCAAAGAGCCTGGCTAAAAGTAGCATTTCTGAGCTTCACGCAATGTATGGCCTGAGAATACATTGTGACCCATGATATCTAAGCAGAAATATGTGGGATTTAGGGGAAAGCTCCACCAAGGACACTGCTGTCATCCTTTTCCTATTTTCTTATTCTTGCCCTTCTAGATCACAGATAAAACCATAACAGAGCTTCCTTAATTATCTGTGAGCATAAAAGAATCTTCAAGATGGTAGCCAATGTGAGGGTTGTGAAACAGAAATGGAGATGGGGGCTGCTTAATTACCTGCTTCCAGATTGCTTTTTTTGTGAGAGAAAAATAAATTACATGTTTTCTTTTTTATAATGCTAGTGTTATTTTGGGGATAATATTAACAACTAAAT
>JAQIFY010001280.1:0-14308 GCA_028533085.1 Varecia variegata | reverse complement strand
CTACAGGCATGCGCCACCATGCCCGGCTAATTTTTTTTTCCATATATATTTTTAGTTGGCCAGATAATTTCTTTCTATTTTTAGTAGAGACGGGGTCTCGCTCTTGCTCAGGCTGGTCTCGAACTCCTGAGCTCAAACAATCCGCCCGCCTCGGCCTCCCAAGTGCTAGGATTACAGGCGTGAGCCACCGCGCCCGGCCAATAGTTACTGTTCTTTAAAGAAAAATCCAACTTACTAAGTATATGAGTCTGTTTCTGGATTTTCTCTTCTGTTTCTTTGGTCTGTTTGTCTCTCCTGCCACCTACAACATACAAGCTTAATTACTACAGTTTTGTAATATAAAGGAGAATTAAGAAGAAATGGAAAATCTGAATATTCCTATGTTTATTAAAGACATTGACTTTGTTTGTAAAAACATTTTCACATACACACACACACACACACACACACACACACACATATATATACTGGCCCAGAAGGGTTCATTTGTGATTTTTTTAAAACAATTAAGGAAGAAATAGCACACTGTTACATAAATCACACAGAAAAGGGAAGAGGGGCTTCCCAATTTATTTTATGAGGTCAACATCACTTTGGTATGAAAACTCAACAAGGATATTATAAGTGCAAAAATTACAGGCCATTTCTTTCATGAACAATAAAAATATTTTTAAATTAGTGAACAAAATCTAACAATATATAAATATCTCATAAGAAGTTTGTTTTATCCCAGGAATATAAGAATCATTTAACATGCATGATCAGTCAATGCTATTCATCATAGTAACAGAAAAAAATAAATGATTATAGATGGAGAAAAAGTATTTGATAGATTTCAATATTTATAATTTATTTTTTAAAACCCAGTTACCTCTGAATAAAAGGAAATCTCTTTAATTTGGTAGAGATTTTTTTTATCAGTTCTTAATGGTGAAATGTTGAGATTGGGGTCAAGGATACTCACTTTAACAACTTCTCTTCTACTTAGAATTAGAGAATGACACAGTGTAATAAAATAAGAAACTAGAAGTTATAAAGACTGGAAAGGAAAAATATCCACCATTACATTATTTGCAGATATTACATTGCATAAAGAGAAAATCCAAAAGAATTAATAGCCACATTATAATTAATAAGGAAGTTAACAAAGGTTCTAAAACAAGTCAACAGACAAAAGTAATTACATACTTTTATGACAAAAACACACATAAGGAATAGGCATTTTGGAAATCAAAAATACAGCAAATATTCATAAACAAATCTAACAAAAAATGCCCTGCATAATCTCTGCATTATATTATTATGATAAATTAAAGAAACCTAAATCGAGGCATATTCCATGTTTGTATATCAGAAGACTTGTTATAGAAAAGATTTCAATTCTTCCCAAATTAATCTAGAGATTCCACACCCTGAGTATGGAACCTCAAGCCAAATCCCAGAAAAGTTGCATGTGTGTATGCGTGTGACTTAACAAGCTGATCCTAAATTTTATGATTATTATTATCATACACAGAAATGCAAGATACCAACAATTGTCAAAGAACTCATGAAGAAGAGCAAAGCCAAATGACTTATACTACCAGGTATTGAGACCGCTCACAAAGCTGTAGTAGTTAAGGTTGTGTGATGTCGGTGATAGGAGAGGAACAGAATAAAAAATCCAGAAATGGACTCATACCCGTGATTTATGATAGAGGTAAAATGTACTGCAACAGGGAAAAAAAGGTCTCTTCAAATGATGGCACTCTTTTTGTCCTTCATTACCTCTGTTAGGCCAGGGTTTCTCAAACTCCTGAGGCTAACATAGCTTATGAGCTATTATTTTATTAGAAACACAATCCCATGCAGCGGAAGTGAGGGACAAAGTCAGAGAAGCAGAGAGGCTGGGAGAGCCAAAGCAAGGACACCTACCGGACCAGCCTTCGCTAAATGTGGAAATCGAGCCCTTGCTCAAAACGTGGAAAAGCACCTGAGAAAGCCGTGCAAACAGCTGGCCGGGACTGTCCCTCAGAGGAGACAAAAGTGGGAATCATTTACCTTCCAGTTGCCCCCTCCCATAGGTCAGAGGGTCACCTCTTAGAACACGAACTACCCACATTCTGGGGTGCACACACCTGGGCATGTCTGGGGAGCTCTCAGCACAGAGGCCGAGGAGTGCAGCGTGGGCAGGAGGTGAGGGACAGCTAGGTGGCACCTGCAGCAAGGCTGGCGGAGCCCAGACAGAGCTGGAGGGAGAGACTGGGGCATGTGAGTGGGTCTGGGAGAGGGTCTGGGAGAGTAAGAGGAATCAGGTACAGTGCCATCAGCCAGGTTAGAAAAACACACCACTGTAACGCAAATATTGAAGGCAAACTCAAGGAAATTGTAATTACCAGTACCATCTTCAATGTCTTGTCCTAGAAAAGACAATATCAAATCAATCTGGATTTATCTCAGGTTTAATACGAGCATATTCCTTTGAACAATGTCTCAGGGTCTGAAAATCAAAGAGAAAAATCTGTCTCCCTCTAGTGTCCAAACTGTTACTTTACAATTCTGTTGGCTATTAAGCAGACAAGTAAATTTGGAAAACAAAATGTTGTTCTATCTTCTAGAGGAAACATATCTCAAGTTGTTATGTGATATTAAATTGTTTAATGTAAGGCAAGGGTCAGCAAATGTTTTCTCTAAAGGGCATATGGTAAATATTTTAAGTATTTCACAGTACATACAGTTTCTGTTGCATATTTGCCTTAGTTTTTTGTTTTGCTTTGTTTATTTTAGCAACCCATTAAAATATAAAAATCATTCATAGTACACTGACCATACAGACCATACAAAAACAGGTCAGACTAGGTTATGGAGTTTGCTGACCTTCATGAGGGATGCTACTTAGTATTAAAGATACATGTATTCCTATACTTATTTATAATTAATAGTTATTTATCACATATATTACATACTGATACATAATACTTCTAATATTATGATGCATTTTGTCTTTAAAGGTAAATATTCATAATGCCACGTGCTTTACAAATATTCTTTGTTTTTAATGTTTATTCTTAGGTCAAATTCTGAAGAATCCTGGCATTTTGGTACACTCCTACAATTTGGAAGAAACCTCACTTTCAGTGCAGAAATTCTTAGTACAATATCTCTAAAAGGGGATCTTTTTACTTCCGACCAAAATGTCTCCATTATAGTAATACTTCTTCTTACAATATCCTTCCTAGTCGCTAGGTGGCGCTAGTTGTTTAAATTTCTGAATTGCATGCAGTTTGTTAAAATTCATTTGAAAGTTCCATCCACATGTGGTGATTCTGCTCTGGTACCCAGGCCTGTCCAGTCCCTCTTCCATATTACGGTTCTTCACATATTTGAAGTTGTTATATTTGCCCATAAGATTTCCCTTCATCTGAGATTTTGAGATACCATAAGCAACAAAGTTGCAGGAACAATCGTTGAATTAGTTTCAGGCACAGTGCCTGGTTTTAATAATTATTAGCCTTAATACTTGAATAAGACACTTAAGCTCCCTGAGCTAGAGAGAAGCGAAATAGTAGAGTGATTGCGTACGGGCACTGCAAGCACAATAACTGAGTTTAAATCCTGATTCCACCTCGGTAAATTAGCTGAAAATTACTTAATACCGCTGTACCTCTGTTTCCTCATCTATAAAATGTGTGTAATAAATAATACAATATTGTAAGCTTCTTGATAAGCTTATTGGAAATAACCCATGTAAAATGTTTATTCAGTGCCTGGAACATTAAAAATATTTAATAATAGCTTATTATTTTATGCATTCTATCAATAATTATTTATACATATAATTTTAGTGGCTGATTTTACATTTCATCATAAAAAGTGCTGATTCATTTAACTATCTCCAGCCATGAGATAATTTTGCAGTTTTGCCATTTTTAATAGTGCAATGAACATCTTTGTATGTAACCTTTGTCTCTAAATGAATTAAGATTTTTTGCCAGATGTATCATTACTAGGTCAGTGAGCTTAAATATGGCTCAATTATTTTCAAAAACTTTACACCAATTTGGCCTTCTATCAGCAGTGTTTCAGTGTGACCATCTAAATGCATCCTCGTGAATACTGAGTTACTGACTTTTTTAAGTAATTGCTAATTTTAGGGATATCAGTCACTCTTTTTTACAACCATTTATAACTATTACAGAAAAATGGAAAAGAAACATAAAGAGAAGAAAATGAAAGCCCCCAGAAACCCACTTGCTATGCATTTTTCTCTGTCAGCTCATTTCAGTGGAACCTTCTGACAACACTTCCCTTGAGTCACTCTTTTTTGATAGTAAATAACCAAACTCTCTTGTAACAGTTTAAGGTAAATGGGGAAATTATTCATGAATATACACATGTATTAGAGCTTTGAGAGGTCTTCTAGTGAAATAAAATAAAATAAATAATACATATGCTATTTTTTCTGGAATATGCTTGACCTGTAAAACCCTAGAACATCTGACCTTTGCCAGCGTGCCTGACACACGTTTCCACTTGTCTGCCAGGGACAATGCTGAGGGAACTCTGGCCCTAGGACTGTTTCACTCACCCAACCCCTACTTCAAATTTCTCTTATCCCTGAGTTCTTCAGGGATAGTCTCTCTGAGCCCGTAATGAACCAGAGGAGAGACTGACAAGGCTGATCAAACTTTACATTTGACACAACTTCAGGCTGGCTAGACTAGAACAGACAGCCCCCAACTTCATTTGAGCTTCCCTTGCTATAACTTGTTTTGCCCTCTCTTAGGTCCAAACTTCTGCCCATATATCTAAATGAAAATAAGCATTCCCTGCTTCAACTTTCCTGTTATTGCAAAATCTGACACAGTTCCTTAAGTAGCAAGACCCCTCAGCAGTTGTTAGTTCTCTCCCCTCAGTGGTCTATCTCATGGTCTTTGCCTATAAAGCTTTGTTCACCCACCTATTCCAGGAGATGTTCTGGCTTGGACTCTGAGCATCTCTCTATAGCAACAATTCTCCTTAATAAAGTCTTCCCTTACTAATGTCCAGAGACATATTTGTGTCTCTTTAACAGTACATAAAACCAATCATTCTCTTCCTATGTTTCTAAGGGTCTGTTGCAATGGAGTTGGCAGTTGCTGGGAGTACAAATGTGTTAAATAACTTACCCAAGACCTCAATACCAATAAGTGGTTGATTCAGGATTTTCAACTAGATATTTCTGACTCCAAAACCCATCTTTTCTCAGTATGTCATATTGCAAAAAGAAAGAGAAAAGAAGAGGGAGGGAGGAAGGGACGAAGGAAGGAAGGAAGGAAGGGTGGGAAGGAAGAAGGAAGGAAGGGGAAGGCAGGTCCACTCCAAGGCCATATCACCTGCAGTGTCCCTGTGACTGCTATGAGCCCCATTCTGGGGGTTCAGAGAAGCCAACCTCACTGAGTTTCCTACTGAAGTTATTTGTCTCTCTCATGAGTGGTAATAGATTAATGATACCCACTGTATCTGTTGGGGCAGCCGGGAGACAAAAACCACAGCAGCAGTATTTTTTAACAGACAGATTTTAATGTAAAGGATTATTAGCTAGATACTAAAGAATCAGAGGGCAATAAAATAAAATAAAACACTCAGGTATTCTGGAAGTAGCAATTGCAGAAAGCAGCTGTCACCCCTATGGCTGGTGAAACAAAGACTGTGGGTTGAATCATTAAAATTTGGAACTTAGAGGAGAAGCCCCTTGAGACTGCAACCCAGGCCCCTGAGGAGGGGCTGGGCAGGTGCTGACGTCTTTTTTGAGGGTCATGGGCATGCTGCGAGTGTTGGGAAAACTGCACACAGAATCCAGCTGCTGCCACAGGAAGGCCCTGACCTACGGTGGTGACAGAGCTTGCTGAGTCTCGCTCCCAGCTGCAGGAGGCAAGCCTGCCCTCCCCGCTCGGACCCACCACTATTCCTCTCGTGCCCCATGGGCAGGGCTGACGGCTGGCAAAGCTGCACATGAAGTGTAGAGTCCCAGCCCTGGCCTCACAAAGCAGAGCACAGAAGTGGGGGCCGGAAGCTAAGAAACAACAGATTAATAACTGGCACACACACATTGCCCCTCTGTTGATAGCCAATGGGTGACACTGCAGTCATCTACTGCTGCACAACAAACTATTCCCAGGATGGAGTGGCTTGAAACAGTTTGCCACTTTTTCATGATTCTGTGAGTTGGCAACATGGGCAGTTCTGCTGGCCTCACCTGGGGTCACTCATGCAGCTGACCAGCACCACGGTGGCCTCATGCACACGCTGGGATACTGACGTGGGCTGTGGGCAACGGCACCTCAGTTCTCTGCCTGTGGCCTCTCATCCTCCAGCAGGCGACACTGGGCTCCTTCACAGGAGGTTGATGTCAGCATTCGAAGGGCTGTAAGGCCTCTGGAGGCCTCCGTCCCTGCACCCTCACATCACTTCCAGCATGTTCTATCGGCTAAAGCAAGCCGCAGGCCAGCCCAGTCTCAAGGGGATGCAGAAAGACCTTCTACCTCTTGATGGGGGAGGGCAGTGAATCATTTTGCAAATAGGTCTGGACACATGAGACACAGGAAGGCTGACTCATGGGAGCTGTGACTGCAGCAACCCTCACAGGTGGGAGACCCTTAGTCCATTAGGGAGGACTCACCTGGAACTGAGAACTCTAAGAAAGAATGTCACCTCACCTGCCTTGATTCTGTCAAGGATGACTTTCCAGAACTGCTCCTAAATGTCAGCTGATCTTGAGAGTCAGGGGCCGCTGGCCCAGTCCGATTCTTTCCAGCCATCCTACCCCTTCCTGTAACATAAAGGCCCCCTGTGGCTCCCTAGTCTCATGGCCAGGGTTTTCCCTGTGCAACAGTCCTCCTCCCCTTCTTCCTGGAATGTGTTTGAGTGAGGCTCTCCTTATCTAAACCTGGATTTGTTCTAACTGAATAGTGCCCAGTGGTTCTGCACAGCCCTGAACTTGAATGTACCACTTCAAAGGTAGAAAGGGATGCTATGGGGCCCATGCACTGAGACTTGGTGAGTGGGACAGACCCAACCCAGAGTGCCCCATTCCAGATGTCTGTGGCCAGGTGGTCCTGCTACCAAACACAGCAGCACAGCAGGAACTATTCCAAGGGGGAAAAATCCCCAGTGCAGATGGCATGGATGTGCTTAAAACCCCAGAGCCTGGGTCGTGATTCTCCCACTGCATCTGCACCTACTAGTAATGCCCCCAACACCACGGGGTCTGTAGGTTTTACAGAAAGTGACAGAGCAATGTCCACCACAGCATGAACCTGCTGTAGGGCACTTTCCTGCCCCAGAACACACTCACAGCTGGCTATGTTCCATTACCGGAATGCAATGTGTTATCACCAAAACTCCAAATGGACATGCAGGTGCTCACCTTTCTTTTTTGTGGCAGGAGATGCAGGATGCAGCAACAATTTCTTTTACCTTGTAAGCAACATTCCAGCACCCCCCCTGACCTCTAAACCCCTGAAAACTTTACTGAAGTGGCAGGTCCCTGAATTTCCTCAGGGTTTATCTCCCCGTACCCACCCCCTGGAGTGCATGGGTCTTCTCCAGACCTACAAGGCTTCTTGTTTATCCTGCCTGATCAGCATGACATCTGAACAGAGTGGATCAGCGTGGTGTTTTGCAGACTGACCAGATGCCTTGAGTCTATTATATGACAAAGGCAACAAGAATAAACACGATCCTGGGGCAAAACTGCCACGAAATGTTGTTCTTTCCACATGAATGCTAAGGCCTCTGTTCGGATCAGAAGAGGAAAGAGCACATTCTTCAAGGCACAGCACGTGCCCCAGGCAGTAAAAATCCACTCCAACAACAACAGTGCATCTACAGCAGCAGCTGCCATCAGGGACACTACTTGGTTGAACTTGTGGTGGTCTCCAGTCCTCCCCCAGGATCCATGCTGCTTCTGAAGAGGCTGCACTGAAAAACTGAAAGCAAACCTGATAAGGACCACCACCACTCCCCATTCCATGATAAGCTTAAGGTCTTTATGAATTGCACTCATCTCTGCCACTCAACTCCAGTGTCCCTGCAAACATGCAATATTGCAATTGACTTGCTACCGTTTGCCATCTAGGTTGGGTGGGAGCAGTTTCAGCAGCTTCCACTTGGCCCCTTATGCACAGAACAAGGGCCCAACGTGCATGCTACTCCAATGGCAAAGTATATCAATCCAATTAAAGATTCAAGAACCAGGGAAAGGACCACAGGGTGGGTCTGCAAAATTTAGCTGGGATTTAGCCAGTACTCTAGTCAGCGTGTAGCCCCAGAAGCCCCTGCTCTAACAGGGGGCCATGATGATGCTTTAGGTATTTAGATATCAATGTCAGCTTAGACCCATGTCCAATCCTCCTCAAAATGTCTAAGTCAGAGGTAAGCAATCTTTTTCTATAAAGTGTTATGAAGTGAATAGTTTAGGCAATTGCAACCATAAGGTCTTGGTTGCAATTATAAACTCCCCAAGTGTAGCATTAAAACAGCCACAGACAATATGTGAATGAATGAAGGTGGCTGTGCTCCAAGAAAACTTTATTTGCAAAAGCAGGTGGCTTTTTTTTTTTTTTTTTTTTGCAAATGCAGTCTGCAGTTGGCTGACCCCTGCTCTGGGTGTTCTCTCCTCCTTGATGGACAGTCACCCAAGTAAATGCCTCTAAGGTCTGTTTGAAGAAGAACTGGGTATGTACAGAATATCCCAGAACACTGCAAGGTTTCAGGGTCCTTCCTCGTAGGAAAACAAATACTTCTTCCATCACTGTCTTCCATAGATAAACATACAAAGACATCATGAGAACATAAAACTACAAATATCCCTTATGAATTAATATTGATGCATGAATCCTCTACAAATACTAGGATATTAAATCCAGCAGTATATTAAAATGATTGTATAGAGGACCAATTGAGATTTATCCCAGGATTCAGGGGTCATTCAATATATGAACATCAATCCATGTAGTATACCACATTGATAGAATGAGAAAGGAAAATTACGTGCACATCTCAAGGGATGTAAAAAAAAGCATTTGAGTAAACTCAACATCTTTTCATGATAAAAACACTTAACAAACTAGGAATAGAATAGTCAACCAGTATAAATCCAAAGACATTATAATTAAACTGTCCAACATCATAGATAAAGCATGAATTTTTACTGGTATTTTTAATTTTTATTTTTTAATTAATTAAATTTTAATTGCAAATATGGTATATATTTATTATGTACAACACTATGTTTTAAAATATACATGCATTGTGGAATGGCTAAATCAAGCTAATTAACATGTGCTTTACCTCACTTATTTTTCTGTGGTGAGAACACTTAAAATTTACTCTCTGTGATTTTCAAAATCACAATACATTGTTATTAACTACCTTCACCATATTACACAATAGATCTTTTGAACTTATTCCTCCTGGCTAACTGAACAAAGAGAGAATCTCAGGAGCAGCAAAACAAAAGAAATTTGCCATGTATAGTGGAGCTTTCATAACATTATCACCCAGTTTCTCAGCAGAAACTTGTCAGGCCAGAAGGGAAAGGGATGATGTATTCCAAGAGTAAAACTGTCACTAAGAATACTGTATTCAGCAAAACTGACATGCAAAAATGAAGGAGAAATTAAGATTTTCTCAGATAAACAAAAGCTGAGGGAGTTCATTACCACTAGATCTGCTCTGAGAGACTAAATGAAGTCCTTCAAATTGAGCCAAAAGGATGGTAGATGGCAACACAAAGCCATATAAAAATACAAGGTTCTCTGGTAAAGATAAATTCATGGACAAATATAGTAACCTATAGCATTGTCATTTTGGTATTCACTGGAATTTCAATAATTAAAACATTCTAAACTCTACAAATATATATTACTGGGTTTACAAAATATAAAGATATAATTTGTGACATTACTAATGTTAAGTGGAGGGGGCGGCTGTAAACACATAGAGTTTTGGCATACAATTGAAGTTAAGTTGTTTTCAGTTTGAAACAGAAAGCCATAGCTATAAGGTCTCTTGTATAGTTGGAATGTTAACCACAAAGAAAACATCTATAGACTCACTTTAGACCTAAAGGCACACACAGGCTGAAAGTGAAAGGATGGAAAAATATATTCTATATAAATGGTAATCAAAAGAGCAAGACTGGCCATTTTAATCTCAGACAAAATAGACTTTAAATAAAAAAAAACTGTCACCAGGAACAAAGAAGAACTTCATACAATGATAAAGGGTTAATTCACCAAGAAGATATAATATTATAAATTTTTCTGCACCAAACCTCAGATCTCTAAAATGCATAAAGCAAACATTGGCAGAATTGAAGGGAGACATATCTAGCAACAGAACAATAGCAGAAGACTTCAATATTCAACTTTCAATATAGATAGGACAACCAGAGAGAAGATCAATAAGGAAGTAGAAAACTAAATAACATTATACCAAAACCTAAGAGACGTACATGGAACACTCCACACAACAGCAGGGTATGCATTCTTCTCAATTGTCCAAGGAACATTTCCAGGATAGACCACGTTAGTCCGCAAGACAAGTCTTAACACATTCAAGATTAAAATCATGCAAAGTATTTTTTCCAATTACAACAGAATGAAACAAAATTAATAGCAAAAAGAAAACTAGAAAACCCCCAATTATGTGGAAATTAAACACTACTCCCTTAAACAACAAGTGGGTCAAAATAAGTGAAAAGAGAAATCAGAAAATATTTTGAGCAAATGATAATGAAAACACAACATACCAACACTTATGCAAAACTTACGGGATGCAGTGAAAGTAGTCCTAAAAGGAAAGATTATAGCCATAAGCACTTACATTAAAAAAGAAGAGAGATCTCAAGTCTACAACCTTGGAAAATGTTCCATGTGCTGATGAGAGGTATATTCTGCAGTTTTGTGGTAGAATGTTCTGTAAATATCTGTTAGGTCCATTTGTTCTAGTATCTCATTTAAGTACAGTGTTTCTTTGTTGATTTTCTGCCTAGATGAGCTGTCTAGTTCTGTCAGCAGAGGACTGAATTCCCCCACTATTATTAAATTGCACTTTCTTTCATTTCTTAGATCTAGTGGTATTTGTTTTGTGAATCTGGGTGCTCTGGTGTTAGATGGATATACATTCAGGACTGTTATATCTTCTTGTTGAATTGATCTCTTTTTCATTGTGTAGTGGTCATATTTGTCTTTTTTTTTCCTACTGTTGTTGATTTAATGTCTCTCTTATCTGATATGAGAATAGCTACTCCTGTTTGTTTTTGGTTTCCATTTGCATAGAATATTTTTTTCACCCCTTTACCTTGACTCTTTATGACTCCTCATGAGTTAAATGGTTTTCTGGGAGACAATAGGTATTTGAGTTATGGTTTTTTATCCATTTCTTCAATTTATATCTTTTACATGGGGCATTTAGGCCATTTATATTTAGTGTTAATATTAGTAAGTGAGATAATGTTCCAGTCATCATATTGATTGTTACCTAGTTGCTTTGTATTCTCCCTTGTGTTACTGTTTTATAAGAGCTGTAAGTTTTTACTTTTGAGTGTTTTTACACTGGTGAATGTTGACCATTCTTTTCAGTATTTGGAGCACTTTTGAGCATTTCTTGTAGGGCAGATCTAGTGGTGACAAATTTTCTTAGTATTTGCTTGTCAGGGAAAGATTTCATTTCTCCTTCATTTATGGAACTTTGTTTTGAAGTATACAAAATTCTTGGCTGACAATTATTTTGTTTAAGAAGACTAAAGATGGGACCCCCATCCCTTCTGGCTTGTAAGGTTTCCTCTAAGAAGTCTGCTGTTACTCTGATGGCTTTTCCTTTGCAAGTTACTTGATGTGTTCATCTTTCGGTTTGTAGGATTTTCTCCTTCACTTTGACTTTGGCCAGACTGATGACTATGTGCCTGGGTGAAGTCCTGTTTGCAATGAATCTTCCAGGAGTTCACTGACCACCTTGTATCTGGATGTCTAAATCTCTAGCAAGACCAGGGAAGTTTTCCTCCATTATTCCCTCAAATAGGTTGTCTAGGCCTTGTGTTTTCTTCTCCCCTGGGGATACCTATGATTATTGTGTTTGGATGTTTTCATAGGTCTCTGAGATTTTGTTCATTTCTCTTGATTTTTTTTTCTTTATTTTTGACTGATGGGATGAATTCAAAAGCCTTATCTTCAAGCTCTGAAATTCTTACTTCCTCTTGTTTAGTCTATTGTTATGACTTTCTACTATATTTTAAAATTCTCTAAATTACTCTTTCATATCCAAAAGTTCTGGGATTTTTTTTTGTAAATATCTATCTCTTTTGTGAATTTTTCATTCATGTTCTGGATAATTTTTTTGGCTTCATTTTGTTGGTTTTCAATTTTCTCATTGATCCCATTGAACTTGCTTATGATCCATACTTTCCTTTTTTCTATTTTTTTGTTTTGTTTTGTTTCATTTTTTTGAGACAGGGTTTCTCTCTGTCACCCTTGCTGGAGTGCAGTGGTGCATCATAGCTCACTGCAACCTCAAACTCCTGAGCTCAAGCAATCCTCCTGCCTCAGCCTCCTGAGTAGCTGGGATTACAGGTGAGTGCCATCATGCCTGGCTATTTTTTTCTATTTTTAGTAGAGGCGGGGTCTCACTCTTATGTGCAGGGCTACCAGACTGGCTGTGGGCTCTGGCTGAAAGGCTCCAAAGGGGAGGTGTGGTGCCAAAGCCTCCAGGGTGAGTGGGGTCCTCCCAGAAGAGACAGGCAGCTCAGGGAGAGGATGCTAGCCACACCCTCCCTCAGGGGAGCGGGTAGTTTTTACCATTGGGGCACATGAAAGCAGAAAGCACTTGCTGCAGCTTTTTAGAGGGACAGGAGTGAGCCCCAAGCTCTGTGCAATCCTGCTTGTGATAGGTGCTCTGTCTGAGATGGGGCAGCCTCTCTCAAGGACCCTGGCTTAATCGTCCCCTGTGGAACCCTTGCCTGTCCTGAGCAGAAACAGCCACAGCTGCTCAGCAGCAGTGAGCAGGGGAGGGGAGGAGAAGAAGGCCCCAAACAGTGGGGAGCTGGCACCCTGTTCTCATTTGTCCTACGTGGCCTTCTAGATATGCTGCACTGTCCTCTCAGCTGGAAGCAGCCTGCCCTGAATGCCCAAGCTCTGGGAGATCCACAGCTCCTCCAGGACCCACTGCTCCCGCAGGATGCTGTGGTCTGAGTGTGTACTGGAGGGCGTTGGCTGTGGATCCAGCACGGTAGAGACCCAGGGGCTGAGATTCTCAGGTCAAGGCAGCTTCAAAAACACGGCCTCCATGACGGGAGGGAAATGAGCTGCACCTCCATGCAGAACCCAGGCATAGTGAGCAGAGTACTATTGGGGCTGCACCCCCCCTGCAAGCCTGGAGCTGGCTGTCCCACAGCTCACCCACACCAAATCCCATGCTTGGGAACACAGGCAGCTATGTCCACAGCATTGGGTGGCTGGAGGAGGGGAGGTCCTCGTCTCCACGCCCCTTCCCAGACTGCCCAGCTTTACACTCCCGAAATGGAGCCTTGTGCCTGTGACTGGAGACGGAGGGGCCTCTTTCAGGCAAGCAGCATGGGCAAGATGCTGGGGTGAGTGCTGTCCACATGGGTCTCAGTCTCACTGCAGCTTAAGCAGGGCCGTAGGAATTGTCCTAGGAGTCATTTTCAATTAATGCTAACAAGTTTATTAGACCATGAAATTATAACTTTTGTTATCTTTCTACATTTAGATTTTTTAAACCAAATAAACATTGTTGTTGCTTTAAGGCTATCTAGTCATTGAGTCTGTACATAAACGCATTCATGAATTCAATAGGCAAGTGCTGAGTGCCCTGGATGTGCCAGCCACTGCCCGGTGACTGGGGAGACAGAGGCCACAGGGCACAGCCGCACTCTTGAGGAGCTCATGGCCTTCCTGGTGGGGCAGAGATGCTCATTAGGAGATTTGCTGACTACACGCTAAGTGACATCATGGAGGAAATCACAGTGCCATGAGGGCACAGAAGAGAGGGGGATGACCCTACCTCCCAGTGTGCCCAGGAAAGAACCTGGTTACAGCTGCTGTCCCATGGTAATTATTAAAAGCATCTCCTTTTACTTCATGGGTTGATAAACCTCAGTCTCCCTAGGAGAGGAGCATACTACACCCTGAATCAGGGGACACGGGTCAAGGAAGACACCAAAGAAGGGGACACTTTAGCTGACTCTTAAAGAAGGAGCAGGTCTGTATTAGTCTGCTAGGGCCTCCATGACAAAGTTCCACAGACGGGGGGGGGGGGGGGGGGGGGG
>JAQIFY010000128.1:0-79164 GCA_028533085.1 Varecia variegata | reverse complement strand
AGATAATGGGCTCAAGCTCAATCCAGGAAAATATAAGAGGTACTAGATCACTGTTGTTTCTTATAATTGAGTAATATTCCATTGTATACACATACCAAATTTTAATAATCCACTCATGAATTGATGGGCACTTGGGTCGTTTCCACATCCTTGCAATAGTGAATTGTGCTGCCATAAACATTCGGGTGCAGATGTCTTTATTATAGAACGTCTTTTGCTCTTTTAGGTAGATGCCTAATAGTGCTATTGCTGGATCAAATGGTATTTCTATTTTAGCTCTTTGAGCTAAAATTCTTTTCCACAGAGGTTGCACCAATTTGCAGTCCCATCAGCAGTGTAAGAGTGTTCCTGTCTCTCCACATCCTTGCCAGCATTTGTTGCTTTGGGATTTTTTGATAGAGGCCAACCTCACTGGGGTTAGGTGATATCTCATTGTGGTTTTGAATTGCATTTCTCTAATGATTAGAGATGTTGAGCATTTTTTTATATGTTTGCTGGCCATTATTCTGTCTTCTTTTGAAAAGTTTCTGTTCATTTCCTTTGCCCATTTATTGATGGGGTTGTTTGACTTTTTCTTGTTGATTTAAATTCTAGATAGATTCTTGTTATCAGCCCTTTATCAGATATGTAGAGAGCAAATATTTTCTCCCATTCTGTACGCTGTCTATTCACCCTAATGATAGTTTCCTTGGCTGTGCAAAAGCTTTTTAATTTTATCAGATCCAATTTATTTATTTTTATTGCTGCGGTGATTGCTTTGGGGGTCTTATTCAAAAATTCTTTGCCTAGGATGATGTCTGAAAGGGTCTTCCCAACATCTTCTTCTAGAATTCTTAAGGTTTCATGTCTTAGGTTTAAGTCTGTTATCCATCTTGAATTGAGTTTTGTGAGAGGTGAGAGGTGGGGATCCAGTTTCATTCTTCTGCATGTAGCTATCCAGTTTTCCCAGCACCATTTATTGAAAAGAGATTCTTTTCCCCAGTGTATATTTTTGTCTCCTTTGTCAAATATTAGATTACCATATGCAGATGGTTTCATCTCTGGATTCTCAGTCTCTGTTATTGTGCCAGTACCATGCTGTTTTAGTTACTATAGCCTTGTAGTACAGCTTGAAGTCTGGTAGACTGATACCTCCCAGTTTGTTCTTTTTACTTAAGATTGCTTTGGCTATACGAGGTCTTCTCTGGTTCCATACAAAGTGTAGAATTATTTTTTCTAGATCTGTAAAGAATGATGATGGTACCTTGGTAGGAATTGCATTAATTCTATAGATCATTTTAGGTAGTATGGACATTTTAACAATATTGATTCTACCAATCCATGAGCAAGGTAGATTTTTCCATCTGTTTACATCTTCTACAATTTCTTTTCTTAGTCTACTTAGTGCTTTGATAGACTGGTGTTTGTCTCCAGTGGAAACTGCTAATAGCTATGGGATCCCCTCCTACCCCTTAACATACCCATAAGTAACAGATTGTCAACATCAAACTATTTCAGTCTTAGTTTCACTCATGGCCTCAAGAAAAAATACTCCAACTCCTCCCACAACCCAAAATAAGATTACTTATGCAGGGCTTGCAAAGAAGGTAGCTAATTACAGGCTCTGAGACTTTGGCCTGGCATCTGTTAATACTTGAGAGCATAAAATATTTGAAGTTACAGTGCCCAAGGAGTGTAAAGTTCAAAGGGACTTTTGAAACCTATTTGTGTACTGTGTGTTCCATTCCCATCCCATCCCCAACCACAGTCCTAGGGAAAGGGGCATTTTGGAGAGTTTGATATGTATCCCCTGGAGCCCAGGCTATCTGGTAGATAGGCATCTGGCTCCCACCTGAGAAATCTGCAAGATAAGAGTCTGTGGTTGAGTGGCTGTTCAGCCAGAAGAGCAGAGAGGAGACAAGGGCATTGGGGATGACCTACACTTCCAGAGGAGGGTGCATCATTCCCATGGGTCACCAGAGAGAGAGAGAGAGAGAGATGCTGTTTCATAATAGTTCTAATCAAGTATAATGACTTTTTCCTCCGTTGGGGGTACAACTAGGAGAAGGGAATATGAATGGGTTACCAGCCCTGCTGTGGGTGCTGAAAGAAGATGGAATGAGAGGGTGAGAACCAGGCTGAACTGCATGACTGACAGCAGACAACCGCCACTGCAGTGAGATCCCAGGGGCCCACACAGGCGCCTTTCATTGGCTTGCTATACTCGATCATTTTATGGAGATATACTGCTTTGAGAAATTAATCAAAGCTTCAAGTCTTCTCTTTGCACAACATTTTAAATAAGAGTGAAGGGTGTTCTCAGACCTCTTGAAGGCTGTCTACAGACCATTGTCCTCTCTCCTAGGCCACCCCTTTCACCAGGTGAAGAACCCCTGATTTAACCTAGTCCAGCACTATTTAACAGCAGGTTTCCGGCATCCTCTGTGTTGTTCACGGCCTCCTCCTGGACCACAGGTCCTAGAACCCTAGTCTCATGTTCCTGCTTTCCAGCGTGGGCCTCTTTCTCCTGGTATCTGACCTGGAATCTTATTTCTTCACATTTGTGTTGTCTCCTCTTTAGATGTGGTGTGTTGCTTTGTTCCATCCTCACTGATTCTTATAATTCCCTGGTTAAACTCTAGCAATCTCTCCATAGGTCTAACCCAGCCTCTGGGAACTTCCTTCTTCCCATCTAACATCCAGGCATCTTTGCATCCAGAGAATACTCTTTTGAAAATTGTTCTAAATTTTGCTTAATTTAAGGATTTGATCCATGTTACAATAAAAGAGGCCTGTGGGAGAAGTAATACTTAAGCTCTTGTCTTTCATTTGCCTTTCTGTGTTAATAAGTTTCAGATCTTTGCTTCAGAGAAGCTTTTGTTGAGAGTTTGAGAATTAAATAGAATGAAGAGAAGAAACTCGGGTAGGAAAGGAGAGGGGACTTTGGAGGGTAGAGTGTACGATCGTTAATTTTTCCTATTCCTTATTTTGCACTGGACCTACATTAAGCTGAGGTGTCTGAAGCTTAGTACAGGAAGAAAGCTTTCTGGACGGAAAACGCTTGAGTTATTGCTGAGGGTGTTTGGGCATGGTGTGGCATGCTGCCACGGCTTTGGCATCGACCAAGAACTGTGTGTGGATAGCGTTGACGTGTGCCTGGTGAGCTAGAGACCAAGCCACTGTGCTCTACCCCTGAGCATGGCCTCTCTTAAGACAGAAGGGACGTAGCACACTCCCAAGGCTGCAGCTCTCAGCTCTCAGCAATAGGCTTAGCTCAGCACACCAGTCACACCAGACAGCCTGACTTTTTCTTCCCCAACAGAAACTTGAATTTATAAAATGTATTCACATCTCATCATTTAGGGATTTATGCCTGCAAGTCTGCTATCATTAGAGAGCCATGTGCATACATTCTCCTTTCCCTTGTAGGGATTACAAACCCCTAACGATAGTAAATTATTCTCTTCTGCGCTGTATACTACGATTACTCTGTGGAATTTTCTAGACTGCTTTGTAAGGCACCCCAGCACTAATGAAGTGTTATTTATACTACACACTGATTTTCTGTTTTGTTTTTCTTGAAGTTTCTCCTTCTTCCATCTTTTTTGATTTATCATACATTTAGCAGACCTAAGTATGAAAGCCATTTTTCTGTCATTCTTCAAACTTTAAATGAACAAGACTTTTTATGAAGTGTAATTTTCAATAACAATGAAATATTAGAAGCCCCGTTTGGAGTTCCTTGTTCCATTCCTGCTTGTGTGTGTGTGTGTGTGTGTGTGTGTGTTTCATTGTTGTTGTTTTTCTTTCTTTCTTTTTTTCTGGTTTCCCACCAGTGCTGCCCATGATTGCCTTAGCCTCTGATAAATGGAAGCAGGCATTCAGTGGAGAGTCACAAAAGTTTCCTCTTACTCAGTTACACAATACCAAAAGGCAAAAGCAGAGACACATGTACAACTGGCTGTGCACACAACTAATGGACAAATGGCTTAATTTGAGGTGTTGAGAAGGTTGGAGATGCAAAGAGGCATTTAACAAGTTTTCCAAAAGATGGCAGTTTTCCTCTGATACTGGTCTCTTTTATGCTTGTATCTAAGGTGAGTAACTTCCCATCATTCTCCCCTAAGAGCTAAAGACCATGTACTTTCTAATCAATTTGAATTCAGATCATCACATTTCAAGCTGTATGATTTGAAGGCCTTAACAGAGCCTCTAGAAAATGGGCACAATAAAAGTAAGTACCACGTGAAGTGCACGCGGTGAAGTATGTGAAAAGTGCTAATGTAACTCACATACTAAGAGCTCAATACACTTTGTCTTCCCTCCTCTGCCCTCCTCGCCTCCATTTCCGTGAGCCATGTTAGAACTAATGTAGTTCTTAGAGCAAGAAGTTGGTTGTAGTACTGGTGGTAGACAAATTTTCTTGCCTTTCCAGCAGCCATTGCCACAACCCCTCTCCCAGTGTCCCCCTTCTTTCTGCTGGCTGAGGGTAGTTGACCCCTGTAACAGCCTCAGGGAGTGAATCATGATTGGTCTAAGTCGATACTAGTAAGTCCGTATGTTGGAAGGTGACTGCATTTAGGCGTAGATATGTGGCTTAATACCAGTCGATAGCACAGGCAGAGAAACCTACTGGGGGCGTTGGAGGAAAGGTTTTGTCACGAATAAAAAAGATGTATGAAGGATATTCCCCTTTCCTTCCTAAACGAATGTGTTCCTGGCTTCATGAGATGCCAGAAACAAATACAGCTGTGCTCTGGAACGTGAGCCATCACCCACACGTAGAGCAGAGTAGAAAGGTGGGAACCCGTGGTGCTCGATGCCATCACTGTGCTGCTGAACAGCCCTCCCTTCAGATTCTCCGCCATGTTCAGCAGCATATGCTTTAGGATTTAAGAGACTTTTGGTTGATATTCTGTTATCTGCAGCAGAAATCAGCTAACTGCCAAAGTGTTCCATAGATCCAAGTTCAAGTCCCAGCTTTGCTTGAACGTGAGCGTGCACAGGTTTTCCAAACCCACAAGCCTCCATTTCCTCATTTGTATGATGGAGACAGTAACTTTACCCACCCCTTAGGTTGCTGTGAGAATTCAATGAAGGAACGTAGAATGATGGTTATACTTAATGAGAATATTAAGTCCTCAGTAAATGGTAGTTAAAATTATTTTAAAAATTTTCCCCACTTTACATGCAGAAAACCCTGATTATACCTGCTATTATAGGTATATATATTGTTATAGACACTGCTCACTGTAGATGATTTGGGTAAAAATTTCACTGATCTTTATTATTAAATTCTGCAACTCTGGCCAGCTAGATGGTTGTTCCCCTCTTCCCTCTCTAGTCTCTGTGTGTCTGTCCCTGAAGCTATGGGCCCAGTGAGAGGACGGTCACCCCATTACACATACTCACACATCAAAGGAAATATGAAAGGACTTGGTACCATGTGACCCAGTGAGGAATTTGTGGTTTTGCTTGAAAATGTGAAGTCTGAACAGGCTTTAAAATCTGGGGGACGGGGGGCAGGGGGAGACAGTGCAGCAGGGCTGGAACTCTTAATTTCCTTTTAGAATAACTGTTTCTGACACAGTACCCAAATCTCTTCCTTTGGCCCCCTCTGTGTTCCTCCTATAACGAGCCTTATTGTTACTATTACGATCTCTAAGTCAGAATCTGCAACATTATTACATATTGAGGTTCTTTTTTTTAATTCCCATATATTACATAAAACTAGTCTTATTTTCTCAACCTTCATTAGGATCATTTTCTAGACTTTTAATATTTGTGTTTGTTTCTTTTTCTTCCTCACTTTGCTTACACTTGAACTTCTCCTTGATTCTTTCACAGTAACTAGAATCCTAGCCCCTCCTCTTCTTCTTCGTGCTTATTCTGCATCATCGCAGTTTCCCCTAAGTCTACACACACGCATTCGACACTGGAAACCTGAGTCTTTCCTTTCTGCTCTTACGCTGGCAAGTTGGCTCAGAACACAGGCACAACCAGCCAGAGCAGATAAAGCTGGCCTCCCCATTTCCTAGGCTTAAAAAGTGCTATATTTATAGTTTTGGATCACAAGGAAAGATAGCAAGGTTTCCAAAAGGAAAATCTTAAAGGGTGATCACATTTGTCATTTCTTCCTTGACTGTTCTGCAGCACAACTTCATCCCTGTGTCGGGAACTCTGGCACTGTAGGTTTGAGGTGACAGCGCCCTCAGAGGCCAGATACCTGGTCTCCCTGCCACCTAACCTCTAGGGGAGCAGCCACGCCTACAGCATGAAACCACAGCATTGTCACAAAAAGACAGGGATTGCTTAGAGTCTGCTTTGGTGGCTGTGGTGGCAGGCTTCAGACTGGGGGCGGTGGTAACTCACTAACCGGGATGTGCTGCTGGACACTCAGCTTCCTTTTTCAGACCTCGCCCTGTCTCCATCCCATCAATCTGAAAGTTACCAGGTACCCTTCCAATCACTTCCTTTTGCTTAAGTTAGCCAAATTCTGTTTCTGTTGCTTGTGACCAGAAAAACACAGGTGACACAGTTTACTTCTTCTCCTATTTCATTATGTCATGGAAATAGCAAGGTCTTTACACTGAGAAGGAATTAAACTCTCCCATTAATTTGCTGGCAAACTTAGGCAATTAAGTTAAGATCTCTGAGCCTCAGCATGCATATCTGAAAGAAGAGGAAAATAATGTCAAACTCACAGTGTATTGAAAGAATTGAATGAAATTTATGTGCAAACTCTTTGCTTTTTTTTTTAATTAAAACTTGATTTTGCCTTCCAGATATTCATATTATAATTTAATTGGGAAACTATGGCACACATACTTATTAGTAGTAACATTTATATTAATGCTTAATATCATGTCTCATGCACTATTCTAAATAAACGTGCTGTTGTATTTACTAGTTCAAGTAACCTTTGCAACAAATCATCAGTGAATTAGGTATTGTTACTCATTTTGTAGATGAGGAAACTGAAAATACTAGAGAGGTCGATAAATAATGAAAGATCACACAGCTAGAATGCAAACCCAGGGGCTCTTGCCCTAGCCTGTGATCCTAACCAGCTCACCCATATGAACAGATATTCTACACTTTTGAGGCAAGCCTCGAGGTGCCAAAAGAGAGATGCAGGCAACATATTTGGCTGAGTTCACAGGACAGACGAACACCATGTTTCAGAGATGCAAGGGAAGACTTTATAGGAGGATGAGGCATGGTTCTAAGATGTGAAGTTATATGGGTACCAGAATACCAGACTATTTGACATAAGGTTGTCACAAGGTTTCTCTTCTATCAATTCTTTCCCATCTTCCATAGCCTACCTAACTCGTATCTATTCCAAAAACTCAGCTGAACATTATTCCCTCCAGGGAAGCTTCTGTGACTCCTATTGACCAAACCAGGCACCTCTTCTATGTGCATCCACAACTTACACATCCTGTACACAGGTCCTGTAGATTTTGGCTCATTTGCCTATATGCAATCACTACTTTGTGGGCCTGTGAATGCAGGGACAATGTCTGTCTCATTTACTGCTCTACTCACAACATCTAACCTGGCGCATGGTAAGTGCTCAATCAGTGTTAAATGAATGTCGAATGAGGGCTCCCAGCAGAGAAAGCCACAGAGACAAATCTGGCTGAAAATAGAATGTTTGAAGTAAAAACATTTGCAACTTTACCAATGTAAAAATATCCTGGCCCCTTTCAGAACTTGATTGCAAAAATATAAATGGTCAAAGATTATCAAGAGAATTATTATAAATTAGAAGAGAGGCCAGACAAAACTTCTTGGGGGTTATATAAAAGAGACATGCAAATGAAATTATATGAGTATGTTCAATATAAAAAAAACCAGAAAAATAATTCTGGTAAATAGAAGGAAGAAGTTCTGATGTTCAGGGGTACAATGGGGCAACTATAGTTGACAATAGTTTATTGTATTTCAGAATAGCTAGAAGTTTTCAAATGCTCCCAACATAAAGCAATGATGAATGTTTCAGATGAATCATGTCCCAGTTACCCTGATTTGATCATTGTATGTTGCGTGCTTGTATCAAGATGTAACATGTACTCCATGAATATGTACAATTATTATGTATCAATAAAACAGAAAAATACCATAATTTGATCATAACTACCCACTTTGGATGGATAGTGTTCATTATAAGCTCAGTGCAAATGTGTGTGTGTGCATGTGTGTGTGTGCATGAACATGTGTGGTTATGTGTATGCATATTCTTCAGTGAAATTCTGTGATTAATCATTTTGTGGACAATTGGAATTCCATATGCACTCATATTTTGTCCTAAGCTATCCTCCCAAAAGTCTCACACTCATAGAAATAATATCGGCTCTTTTTCCAACATAACATTTTGATTACTCTGGCTCCAGCAAGTCTGGGGTTTGTTCTCTATCCGCATGCTTTTTGAAGCAAAAAATTTTGGGTCATGACAGAGCAATATATGCACCTGAAACATTTTGTAAATAATCTAAGTGTTAGAATATGTGCCAAAAAGAAGGATACAGGGGAAGAGTTATAGGAATCAAGACATGGCAGGGCAGAGCAAGCCAGAACTCTTAGTGAAGTTCTCAAAGGTAGGAGAGTAGGGATCATGAGTGTCTTTGGGGAACAACTTCAGTGAGACAGAGAACAATTTGCTGCATGTTATGGAGTAGGTAGAGGAAGTGCATGAGGATTGTTGTTGAAAAGGATGACAATATGGCAATAGATACAAGAACAGGGATAGCATTGTGCTACAGAGAGCCTGGGAGGGTGCTGACCCTAAGAATTCTTTTTTATTAACATAAAGTAACATTGACTTTTTTTCACATATAGTTCTATGAATTAACACATGTATAGGTTCATGTAACCACATTACAATCAGGACACAGAATTGTTCCATTGTCCCAAGTGGCTCCTTGTGATATCCCTTTGTGGTCACACTTTCTCCCCTTCCCTACCCCCTGGTAACCACCAGTCTGTTCATCACTACAGTCTTTTCAAGAATATCATATTGCTAGAAACAGGTAGTATGCAAAATTTGAGACTGGCTTCTTTCAAGCAACATAATGCCTTTGAGATTTATCAACTAATGTATCCATAGTTCATTTCTTTTCATTGCTGAGTAGTACACCATTGCACAGATGCACCTTGCTTTGTTTTTCCATTCTGCTGTTAAAGAACAACTAAGTTGTTTCCAGCTTTTTGATGAGTATGAGTAGAGCTGCTACAACCATTCATGTACAGGTTTTTGTGTGAATATATGTTTTCATTTCTCTAAAGTAAATACCTAGGAGTGGAATTACTGGATCATATGAGAAGTGCATGTTTAACTTTATAATAACTGCTAAATTGTTTTCAGAGTGGCAGTACAATTTTGTATTCCCAGCAGCAATGCACAGGTCTCAATTGCTCTGTGTCCTTGCCACCTATGTAGAGATATCTCATCGTAGTTTTAATTTGCATTTACCAAGTGGCTAAGGATGTTGAACATTTATGTGTTTATTTGCCGTCAATATATTCTCTTTGGTAAAGTGTACATTCAAAACTTTTGCCCATTTTTAAATTGTGGTGTTTGTGTTCTGGCTAGTGAGTTTTGAGGGTTCCTTTATATATGCCGGATTCAATTCCTTAGTCAAATATATGATTTGCATATGTTAATATTTTCTTCCAGTCTATAGTTTGTCTTTTCATTGTCTCAACATGTCTTTTGTGAAACAAATGCTTTACATTTGAATAAAGTCCAATTTATCAATGTTTTATTTAATAGATCATGCATTTTGTGTAATGTCTAAGAATTCTTTGCCTAATCCCAGGTCACAAAGATTTTCTTCTATATTTTCTTCTGAAGGTTTTATCATTTTACCTTCTCCATTTAGATGTATGATTCAATTTGAGTTCATTTTTGTAAAAGGTGTAAGGTTTTTTGCATATGAGTGTACAATTGTACTATTTAGTGAAAAGACTATCCTTTCCTTCATTGAATTGTCCATTGTGCCTTTGTCAAAGATCTACTGGCCACATTTGGATGGGTCATTTTCTATGTTCTCTATTGTGTTCCATTAATCTATGAGTCTATCAATCTGCAAATATGACTATAGCCATATATTAAGTCTTAAACTGGGGGGGGGGTGTGATCCCTCCAACTTTATTTCTCTTTTTCAAAATTGTTTTGGCTATTCTAGATCCTTTTCATTTCCATATAAATTTGTCCATTTCTACAAAAAATTCTGTTGGAAATTTGATTGGAATTGCACTAAATCTCTAGATTAATGTGGGGAAAATTAAATGCTGTTTGCTGGTGTCAATTGACTGTAGCTTGTAACAAGTGAGTATCTCCAAACATTGTTTCCAATACAGAGTTTTGTCCCTTGCCTGCCTCGGGGGTGGATTGGGCTGTGTTGCTATTATGGCTGGTCGTTAAGAAGGCAAATAGTCAAGCAATTGCTCACAGAAGATCATAAACACATATTTTAAAATTACAGGAATATACATACCAATCTTATCTCTGTATCCTACATTGTTAGGGATATCTGAGAGAGGATCTAGATTAGGTTTGGACTGTCTAGTTGGAACTGCTGAGTTTCCACACAGTACTGAAAAACCCAAACTTTGAAAGACAGTGTTAGGCCAGACTATTATAATGTCACATTCTTATGGTTGAGAATTAGATTTTCACATATGAGGGTAGCATGCCTGTCGTTAATCAATCTGGGAAGAGTATTTCCTTGGACAGTAGATGTGGATTGGAGTGGCTACTCTTAGATCAAGAGGAAGGAACAAATTTTTCCTGCTCAGAAAAATTGTTTAAAACTTGGAAGGTATCCTTTTAATATTATAGAAGGATATTATTTAACAGATCCTCCAAAGATTATTTAATTATCTAGGCAATGTGCTTTCTTTGACTCACTGTTTACTATGGATTTAAGGTTTCAGATTTAGTGAAGTTACATTAGTTGATAGATTTTTGTTTTGTAGATGTAGAGATAATTTTGTCCGATAGAAATGAAAAATTAAAAAAAATGAAATGATAAATCCAAAGTTATGTTTGATTCTCCTAAAGGACATGGCCAGCTTTATATCTAACCAAGAAATCTTATTCTAATATTCCTTAAGTTCCCATAAATTCTCAGTTTCTCAAATGCTTTTTGAACATGCCATTTGTATTAATTTGCTAAGGCAACCATAACAACGTACCACAGACTGAGTGGCTTAAACAACTAAAATTTATTCTCAGTGTTTGGGAGTCTAGAAGTCCAAGATCAAGGTGTTGGCAGGGTTGGTTTCTCCTGAAGCCCATCTCCCTGGCTTGCAGAGGGTTGCCTTTTTATTATGTTCATACATGGTCTTTCCTCTGTGTGCACACACTCTGATACTTCTATCTGTCCAGATTTCCTCTTCTTATAAGGACACCAATCAGACTGATTAGGGTCCACCCAAAGACCTCATTTTAATGTAATGACCTGTTTAAAGATCTTATTTCTGAATATAGCTACATTCTAAGGTATGGGGGCTAGGGCTTCAACATTGAATTTTGGGGGAACACAACTGAGCCCAAAGCTCCACATCATCATCCTATTTCCTCATAATTAGTGAGCTGAATAAAATCTTTAGACAGTCATTCATTTGTATGAGAGTAATAATTTTAATTTTTTGAAAATTGTATTTTAAGACTCTTCAGTCTAGTTCTGGTGTGATTTTTGACTTTCATTCTGAGACACAAGGATGCCTTGAACATTTCTAGTGGTGGAGTAGGGAGTCAAGAATGGGGGAAAACTAAGGACAACACTTGACAGGATGATTTTTCTAGTGTATTATCTTATAACCCAATCTCCACAGATCCCGCCAGTGTGTGTGGATCAATAGTAGCCATGATTACACTCAGTTTTGTCTTTTGTTCCTGACTGCTCTGAAAGAACCTCAGGTTATTCTTAAAATGCCTCTTAGATGTTCTTCATTGTGCCCAGAGAATGTCACAGATGTGCTGTGGACTAGTACCCTACTCCCGGGCATTACTGGAGCCCAGCTGGCATCCTCTGCACCCAGCCACATCCCCTAGGCAATGATGGCACTGCAGGATGTCCAGGTCTCACTCAGACCTGTCACTCTTCTGAAAAATAATGTTTTCTTCTGATGCCACCAGTGCCTCCTAAGCTTTTATCACAATTGCCTAAATGACACAAGCTTCTAAAGCTGTGAGATGGAGTGTGGCAAAGTAAGAAAGATGCTTTTTGTGTGCTTCCCTTTGTCATAGTAATCCCAAAGCAGCTTTTTCTTGTGCCACAAAGTTCTACAAGGAATTTAGTAAACATCTCTTTCCATTTTTATGTTCTACATAGGATTTGGTCTTAAATTCAGCGGAGACTATTTCTAGTGATGGATACCAAACACCAAACTTTATTTATAATTTTTTCTCCTGTCCAAACAATTCAGTTTTTATTATATTATTTGGTCAGATGTATTACCACTGAGTCCTTCTTTCTAAGCGTGGATTTTCTTCCTGAAAACTCCTCATGCCCCTGCAAAAAGACATATGTTGAGGTTATGTCACCATTTCCCCCAGACATGTCCGAAGATTCCAAAGCACCCATGCATATAGAAACCTTCCATCAGTTTGCCAATCATTTTGAACTTCCACTTCTGTTTGATCTAAGATATCCCTTGCCCCAATACAATTTCATATAACATCATGCCTGAAGTGTCTCAGGGAGGAAGATATTAATACCATCAAATAGACAGGCAAGAAGACTAAGCAACTTACCCAAGGGATTCCTAGACCTAGGATTTAAATCCAGATCTTGTGACTTCAAATACTATTTATATTTCCAACAAACCATAAACAAAGGCTTGGAAACTATCCCAGGGGATCGCCCAGCTGTCCGCCAATGCCAGTGGAGTTTGCCAATCACTCAACCTTCCCCTACATGCTGATCACAGTAAAGGATCTGAATACAAGTCTGTTTGGCCACAGTATGGATGAAATTTGACATAGCAAAGAAATCAGGGCCAAAGGCATTGTAGCTACAAAGAACCCTATTTGAATTCTACCTCTGCCGCTTACTCAGATGGGTTTCTTAAACTCTCCAAGCCTCAGTTTCCCATGTACAAAATAGGGGTAATAAGAACTATCCCCTAGGATTCTTAAATGTAAGTACAGTTTTTAGTCCTGTCCCTAAAATGTAACAATCCCTCAGTAAATGGCAATTGTTTTATTGATTTATTAATTTATTATTATATATCAAATATTAGGTAATATATCAAGTATATATTTAAGTATATTAGGTAAATTGTATTTAATATATATTTTTTATGAACAAAAACACATTATAGGTAATAAGTTTCCACAATTCAAGTGGTCTCCAACATTTGCAATTAGATCAATTTTGAAAACAGCATTCAGGATGGAACCAAATGGGACTGCCAAGCAGGATTCAGGAAATGAAATGTAAAGAAGAAAGTTTCCTCGAAGAAATGAATTAAAATCTGGGTAGGATTTATGCTATTCAAAGTATAGTGAAAATGAAAGATCATTAAATTTCAGCCATCTTTATTTCAAGGAAACATATGAAGCAAAAAGTTAAGATACATTTTCATTTCCATAAACTATTTTTAAAATTTTATGCCTAGCATTCTCACTCTGTTTACTGCTGGAAAGTAAAATAAAACCATCAGCCTTGTCCCTTGTAATGAGTTGCTTATTCTCTTTTAAAGTGAAGATTTTTCCAAGGCACAGTTTCTTTTTCTTTACTATTTTTTAAAAAGAAAACAACAGATGAAGAAACAAAACATCACATTTCCCAATAGTCATCTTTAGAGATCTTAATAATTAAAGGAAGATTAATGTGGAAAGATCAACCTGAAAAGAATTTATCATGTGTTTATTCCATGTTGAGCAATATGGTAAATTTATTTATTTATTTTTAATTTTTTTATTTCAGCATATTACGGGGGTACAAATGTTTACATTACATGTATTGCCCCACCCGAGTCAGAGCTTCAAGCGTGTCCATCCCCCAGACGGTGCGCACTGCACCCATTAGGTGTGTATATATCCAACCCTTCCTCGCCCTCCCACCTGCCTGACACCCGATGAATGTTACTACTATATGTTCACTTAAGTGTTGATCAGTTAATATCAATTTGATGGTGAGTACATGTGGTGCTTGTTTTTCCATTCTTGTGATACTTCACTTAGAAGAATGGGATCCAGCTCTATCCAGGATAATACAAGAGGTGCTAGATCACCATTGTTTTCGTGGCTGAGTAGAACTTCATGGTATACATATATCACATTTTATTAATCCACTCATGTATTGATGGACACTTGGGTTGTTTCCACATCTTTGCAATTGTAAATTGTGCTGCTATAAACATGCAAGTGCAGATATGTTTTTTATAGCATGTCTTTTGTTCCTTTGGGTAGATGCCCAGTAATGGTATTGTTGAATCAAATGGTGATTCTACTTGTAGCTCTTTGAGGTATCTCCATATTACTTTCCACAGAAGTTGCACTAGTTTGCAGTCCCACCAGCAGTGTATGAGTGTTCCTATCTCTCCGCATCCACACCAACATTTATTGTTTTGGGACTTTTTGATAAAGTCCATTCTCACTGGAGATAACTGATATCTCATTGTGGTTAATATGGTGAATTTAGATAAATATAATACAGAACATTAATTGCCTGGTTAAGACAGGACTGAAAAACATAAAGCAATAATGAGCAAATCAGCTTCATAATTAAACACAGAAGGTGATACATAAAAGTAACACAGAATAATGGCATCAGATCTCCAATAAAGCTGACTTGGAGAGACAGAACAATTCCTTGACTATGATAAAACACACTGGAGATGTTATATTTCTAAAGGGGGAAGATGTAAATCCAAAGGAACAGTCAGAATTATGGAAAGAAGTCTGAGAGGGAACAAATGGCTACATTGGGTTACAGATCAAGCAACAATGTTACATGGATAACAGATGCATTTCCGATGATAACATTTTATCATATTATTTTCCATATCCTCAATGCAAGAGCTATGCTTGGCTCAGTGTAGACGTTTGTTTCAGGTACTTTAGAAGGCTCAAGGACTGTATACATATATAGTCATAAGAAAACACTGAGGGGAGGAGGATGTTCAGGGAAGCCTTCTCTGAGCAGTTGACAAGACATTTCAGCTGAGACCTGAATGACAGAAGAAGTCAGTCAAATAAGGATCTGGACAAACATTACAGCCAGAGGGAATGGCTAATGCAAGGGCCCTAACAGAAAACAAGTTTAGTGTGGCGGTGAAACAGAAAGAAAGTCAGCACTGATTGAGTGCAGTGAGCACGGAATAAGCTGAAATGGAGTTGGAGACACAGCAGGGGCTTCACCATCCAGGTGCTTCTAAGCTGCCCCAGAGCACAAGCAACCAAAAGACTTCAGCTTCCAAAGAAGATATTCTTGCCTTATGGAACCTCTACATTCACCCACGTTCATTCCTGGCTCATGCTCCTTTGGGCACCTTCCCATGATTGGGCAGAGAAGAGCCGACGCTTTCCTCTTTACGTATGTGTCCATGGTGAGAAAGGATGTTGTACGGTTACTTTACTTCTAAACTTCTAACGCCCAAGGGTTCATGTGAAAATCAGCCCAACAATAAACTCAGGTTTCATAGTCACTTCCCTGACAACAGATGGTACCTTAGACACCACAATCTTGTCCTTTTCTAAAATGTGTTTCACTTAGCTTGTATTTGGTTTAACCTTCCCCGTTTCTCCATTTCAGGAGCAGTTTGTCTCCCAAATAAAACAAATAACACTGTCAGAAAGTTTATCCTAATTACTAACTTGAATTTATTGCTCTAAAAGCACTAAATCTTCCTTCTTCATAAACACTGGAAACTTTAAAATATTCATGCATTATTACCCACATCCTTCCTGAATTATGAATCGATTGGGCAGAGTCTAATTTTTCTTTATTTCCTCCACCTAACTATCAATCCTTAAAAATCACTCCTGTTTTTCTGTATATTCTCTGTCAGTCACCAGAATCTCTGTAGTGTTGAGTGCCCCGATCCTAACATGTAGTGCCACATTTCCTAAAACTCAGCAATGCTCTTATTGATATATCAAATGTTGACTTAATTTTCCATCTAGTGTAATTCATGGATAGTGTCCATAACCCAAATTTCTTGCTGGATATCAAGATAAAAAGGAAGTCTGCTATACCGTTTTGCTTTAGAGAATAAACTTCTAATAAAGCTATCTACTTTCTTTTTTAAATTCTGCTGTGTTCATTCCTTCAGTGAGGTTCACATCCGTTTGTATCTACAGCTTTGAAATATTCCTAAAGCTCTTCTCTGAGTAATGCAATTGATGCACTTTGGTTTGGTTCTTTAACCCAATTTCTATTGACACAGCCAAGTTGAACTTCATCTTTAAGTAAGACTAAGCCATACCGATTAGGACAGACATGACAGACTTCATCAATTCATCAGTATTCTTAAGATTCTACTAACTGACTATTCCCATTTAAAACTCATCTCTTATTGCTTAGAGCTCATTCAATTGATTGGCAACACCCCTGACTGTGACATTATCCCTGAGTTTGCTTTGCTTGGCAGAAGCTCTCACATTGTTTGACACCATATAATCACAAGTTTAAAAATTGCAGTCAGAGATGACACACAAAGACTTGAATTCTCTAGCAGCAACAGTATAGTCATTAGCTGAGATCTTTAGTTTGTTTTCCTTGGAATGCATCTAGTTTCAAATATTCTGACCAAAACTTAAAAACAAAGAAAAAATATTCTCTGTAGCTTTCTGTGCTTACCAATGGATAAATTTTAAAAGAGTAAGTTGAATAATACTTACCAAGCCAACAGAGGAATGCAATCTAAACACTGCAAGGAAAATAAAATCCGAATATGACCAGCTTGTTATTTGAGACTGTGAGAACCTAGATTGTGCCAAATGTGAGTCTCTTACTAACCCTTACCACATACCTGACATCAGAATAAGTCACTCAGAAAGAGTTTAGCCAACACCATGACTTTCTCTAAACATTTTTCCCAAGCGTCCTTTAGTGGAAGTTTAAATTTCACATCTTCAGGCAAAATGAAATTCCTTAAATCTTTCCTTGCATGACTTGTTTTGAAACAGAATAAGCTTTCTCCTGATTGACCAAAATAATTATGCCTGTGTGCAGTTTCCAAGATTTAAAATGGGAATAAATCTTAGCAGGATAAAATGTCTGGCACTGATCTTTGCTGGGTATGAAGAAGTGCAGGTAGGAAATGTGCTCTTAAAATATTTTAAAGAGAATTCAGTGTTTTGGACACTGACTGTAGCACCACAACCTGAAAACCTCCAATGCCACTAACTTAGCAAATAAATCACAAAGGCTTGAGCAACCCATTCTTGTCCCCCAGCCAGCAGGGACATTTCCTGGCCTTTATGCTTTAAAAGGCTTTTCCCATTCTTATACATTTTCTGTATTTTTTGTAAGTTTTTTTTTTTCCTTCTGGTTCTTATTTCTAAAGCCGCTAACATTTTCATGTATTTAGAATTTGTTTGTTTTGATATTTGATGTGAGAATCTAATTTTCCCCCCTAAATAATCAATTTCAACATTAATGTACCTCTAATTGAGTGGTATTTTTATTTTATATATATCAAGTTTTAAAAAAATCTATAGTTGGGTAGTCAGATATTCATATGACCTACTAACTTATGTCACTCAAAGCTTGTACTAATAAAACAATCTAAACAACTGCCCATTGCCCTGAAGATGGTTGAAGGAATAGTCATCAGTGAGTATAATGTATTTCATTACTGTGAAATAGTTTTAAAAATAGGAAGGCCCTATTTATCCTCCTCTCCCCATTACATAAATACACTTCTCATCCATTACTCATGTTTCTATGACTCTAAACCTTCTACCCTCTGCTTCCTAGGGCCTAAAACTCTTCTCAGAGCTCTATTTTCATGCCTTAAAATTTTCATTTCTGTTAAAATTTTCCAAAGAGGGCATTTACTTCATGTTGTTCTAACCTTCCAGTGATGGAAAGGAAAGAGATGGCCTTAAAGTTGGACAAAACCAGATTCAGATGTCGGCTTGGCTACTTAGTCATTGGTTGCTTTGGATAAAGTACACGGCTACTCTGGCTCTCACTTTCCGTATCTGCCCATTGGGGATTGCTGGGGCATAAGAAGATCAGTACCAAGGCAAATGCACTGCTCTATAACAGAAAACCATGATTTTTTTGTTGTGTGATTTTACTTTATTCACAGGCTACAGACTCCCAAGACAGGTTGATAGCAGAGTCAGAGATAAACACATGTTACTCAGAGATTCTGGACTTGGAAATGGGTGCAGCTTGGGGTTATCCACCTTTACAGAGAAGATGAATATATTTTCATTGTTTGTGGAATACTTATGTTAGGTCAAAGCACTGTCAATGGTTTATGTATAGGAAGAAATGTGTGAATATTTAGATGGCCAAAGGCATGGAGCATACGTACATTTGTTGTTTTTCATGTAGTGACCACCCTCCATCATTTTCCTAGTGGCACTCATCCACAGTTTGACAGAACCATAGATCAAGATGCTTTCTGCTCCTCTACCTGAAGGATACACAAAAAATCCAAAGTAGGCTATTCGGATGTAAACTTTTTAGAATTCGAATCTTGAACACATTGACAAAAGGTGAGAACTTTTGTGCGTTGTGCATTCATGGGCTAGGATGCTAGAAAAAGCAACCATTTTTTCCTGTTTCTTGTATGTCTGGAGCTACCTTGGTTTCTGCTCTTCCTAAGCCCGGTTCTATAGCTTTCCCTCTGATTCATGGATTGCTCTATGTTCTCCCAGTGACTTCCTGTTCTCATGGTAGCCAGTGTCAGTTTCTATAATTTGCAACCAAAGAATCTGATCTTATAGAACCTTCACTTAATAGAAGGGGAAGCTGAAGCTTCACAAACTGGGTAACTTGCACAAGGTTTCACTGCTGGTGTGCAGTAGTGCAGGATATGAGCCCAGACAGTTTAATTTTAGATCTAGCCTCTTCCTGCCACTGGCTTGAGTCAATACATGCCATATTTTTTTTTTCCTTTCTGTCTTTTATTTTATTTTTTATCATTTTATTGTGCTTTGCTTTATTGGACTTCTTAGATATTGTGGGATTTTTACATAATATTTGTACATATTTATGAGGTACATGTGGCCTTTTGATACATGCATAGAATGTATAATAATCAAATCATGGTATTTAGTATATCCATCACCTTGAACATTTATCATTTCTTTGTTTGGGTAATCTTCTCTTCTAGCTTTGAAACATACAATATGTTGTTGTTAACTATAGTTACCCTACTGTGACATCAAACATTAGAACTTATTCCTTCTATCTAACTGTATGTTTGTACCTATTAACCTACCCTTCTTTATTCCCTCTCCCTCCTCCCCCGACACCTTCCACAGCCTCTGGTACCCATCATTCTATTCTTTATCTCCATGAGATCAACTTCTTTATCTCCCCCGTATGAATGAGAACATATGATATTAGTCTCTCTGTGCCCAGCTTATTTCACGTAACATAATGGCCTCCAGTTCCAACCATATTGCTGCAAATTACAGGATTTGATTCTGTCTTATGGCTGAATAGTGTTCCATTGTGTATGTATACAAGATTCTTGCCATTTTTGATCTCCTGAGATCATTGTCCTTTGAAGTAGCATATTGGTGCTACGGTTAAGAAAAACAACAACATCCACAGCAAGCAAGGAAGTAAATGGTACTCATGAGGATACTCTCTCTCAAGTAGCCTTCTTTGTGGCTGGTTACGGTACATATTTTTTTATATCCACACACTTCCTATACCCTTTGAGTTTGAGGAGTTTATGTTTGACTTTCCGCCGCAGTGGCTTATCTGTCCTGGCTCATGGCCTGTTTCTGAAGCCTGAAGTAAAGACTCACAAAAGGAACAAACTGAGCAGTAGCTGCACCTGCTGCTCCACTTTCACACCTGTCAGTGAAAAAAAAAAGAGATTACTGCCCTGAACCAATTCCTGCACATTCCATCTAAGCTGATTCCTTCTCTTCCGTTTGTAAGTCCATTCTTTTAGAAATTACTGAAACTGTGCTCATGGAAGTAGCTTTGTTGTTTGTACAGTTGCCATCTGCTTTCTTAGAGACACTCCTCCTCTTTACTATATTCCCCTTTCTACTGGATGCTTTTCTGAATCTTTTCAAGTTTTCTCTACCTTTAAAAACAAAAACAAATCTCCCACCCTAATGTTCTCCTCCAACTATTGACCTTTTCTTTCTTCCCTTCACAACATTTGGGTTCTTTATCTATCTGGAATTGGTTCTTGTCTATGGTTTGAGATATGGCTTCAAATTCATTTTTCTCCCATATGAATTATAACTATTCCCAGTCCATTTACTAAATAGTTTCTCCTTTCTCCAGTAATTTGTCATGCCATCTGTATCATATATCAAAATTCCATTAATACATACTCTGACTAGTGAGCTTTCCATTTTGTTCTATCAGTCAATAATCCATCCCTACACCATACTTTCTTAACTTTAAAAGAGCTTTATAATCTTTATATCTTGAACCACAAGTCTTTGCTCCCTTCTTTCCTTCTCAGAAATAAATTATCTATTCTTTGATCTTTGCTGCTCTACATAAATTTTATAATTAATCTGGCAAGAAAAGTTCTATTGGGATTAGTCTTTTCCTTTTGAGAATACACAACTAAATTATCTGTATTTATAATTGTTATACACTTAAGTTATTTTGTTATGGACATTCTAATGGTTAATATTTTTGCCACCATTCATCATTAATTCCTTAGGACAATTTTCTAGGTATTAAAATGTTTAGTAGAATATGTTCTTTCCTCCACCAAACATTGTGTTATGAAAAGTTTTAAATGTATAGGAAAGGGTGAAATAAAGTACATCCCAGGTCAAAGATCTAGATGGATTAACTGTTAACATTTTGCCCTTTCAAAGTAAGATAGAGACATCATGACACTCCTAAAAATAAAGACGTCCCTACATTTCTTCAGGATAAGGACGTTTTCCTCTATAACCACAATATTATTACCTGGGAGAAAATTAAATATAAATCCCTAATATACCATAATACCAGTCCCTACTTAAATATCCCACAATTGTCCACAAAATATCTTACTTAGCTTTTTTTCCCTGAACAAAAATCCAATTAAGGTTTACCCATCATATTTGGTTGTTATGCCTGTTCAGTTCTCCTTAATTGATAACAGTCCAATACCTTTGATTTTTGAAGAGACTGGACAAGTCATCTTGTAGAACTCCTACAATCTGAATTTGCTTGATTGATTGTTTCCATCTGGATGTCATTTATCTTGTTTCTTTTATTTCCTACATGCCTATAAACTGGAAGCTTGATTTAAAGAAATAATTAGCTTTGGTTTAAACATTTTCAATAGGAATACCTTGTAGAGAATGCTGTGTACTTTATGTTGTATTACATTAGGTGGCATGTAAAATCAGACTGTATTATTGTTGGTGATGCCAAGTTTGAGCACTTAATTAAGATGGTAAGAGTCAGATCTTTCCATTGTAATAGTTTTGTTTTACCCTTACAATTAGAAAGTTAACTGGCTATGTGTGACTGTGTCATTCTTAATTAACATTTCATGTAATGGTTTTAGTAGATTTGATAGCCATTACAGCAATCAATAATTTCATTATAGAGTTGTAAAACAATGAATATTCTTTCCAATTATATAATTTTCTCTGTTTATTAGTTGGTATTTTTCTATAAGAGTTTTCTTTCATCAACTAGGAGAACACTACAATTACTCTTTAAAAATGGAAAAATACTTATCACTTTCATTTATTTACCAATTTTTACAATAAAATTTTTATATAATTATCACCTCCCATGGTGATTTGGCCTGTGGAAGCTCCACCTGACGTATCCCAATTAGTCTTGGAACTCTTGCTTTCTAACATAAAAAAGTCCCAGGATAACCTGCTTATTTCCCAAGCCAAGACCTAGAATCAACCATTTCATCAAACCATTCTGACTCTTTAACTAGGAAATTATATTAGAAACAAAAATCTGGTCACTAAGTTACTTATTGTTACTGGGAAGATACTCTTTTAGGCACCTTAAGTAAACAGAGCTAGGAAATATAAACATATATTTAAAAAATTATGAGTTCTAGACTTTTCTTTTTGGCCTAGGTAGATTAATAAGGACCAGATTAACCCTCCTGTTTGAACCAACCAAAAACCATGTTGAACAATCTGTATGAAACAATTTTCAAGACACTGGATATGAGGCAACAAAGGACAGATTTCTCCAAGAAATGGGAAACAAGCAAGATGAGTCCCGTGGTTATCAAGTTTCTGTTCTTAAGAGAGTTTCCAGGCCCCTGTTCAAGAAGTGGGAGCCCAATCAGAGTCCCGGGGACTCAACAAGTTGGGGAGAAGCTGATGATCCAGAAAGAATAAGGCAACTAGAGTTTTTAGATCAGATTCATGGAGAGAAAAGGACTTCACAGAAGGGAAACTTTGGAAATAGAGGCTTTTTCTCAAGTAGACAGCTGAAGGCAGGTATGTAAGTTAACTACCGGAGACTAAGGAAGTTCCACCCAAAGGATTAAAGATAACAGTGCCTGGCACATGGAGAGGGCTGGAGGTAGTGTCTATTCCACCAGCCAGACTGGATAATCTCATAATGCATGGGTAATGGAATAGGGAACCCAGAAGACACTCATCTCAGTGCTAGAGAGGAATTAGCCCTAGAATGAACAATTCTCCAATCCCATCTGAAGGAAAACCCAAAAATCTCAAACTCTTTCCATGTAACTTAAGTACATCCCAGAATAAACTTCAAGGCTATTTATCAGAATACAAAAATTTCTAGCACCCAACAGGTTAAAATTCAGAATGTTTGAAATCTAAACAACAACAACAAATGCCAGACATGCAAACCAAGAAAAGATGACTTCTAATGAGGAAAAACTTCAATCAACCAAAAATAACCCAAAACAGACATAGATATTAAAATTACCAAGTAAGAACATTAAAACAGTTATTATAACTACATTCCATGTATCCAAAAAGTTAAGTAGAAATGTGGAAGGCATAGTATAAACAAAAAACAAACTTTTGGAAATGCAAACTATAATGTCTGAGATAAAAAATTCACTAGATGGGATTAAGAGCAGATTAGACATCACAAAAGAAAAATTAGCAAAATTGAAGACAAAACAATAGAAAGTCTCCAAAATAAAATACAGAGGAAAAATAATTTTAAAAATTAAATGGCCATCAGTGCACTGTGGGACAACTAATATATGTAATTGGAGTCCTTAAAGGAGAAGTGGGTCACAGAAAGAGTATTTGAAAAAATAATGGACATTTTTTTTCAAATTCAATGAATACTATAGATCCATAGATCTTATAATCTAAAAAAAAAAAACCTTAGAACAAGAGTCATGGTGAAAATGATACCAACACACATCATAATCCAATTGCTCAAAAACAGCAATGAAGAGAAAAGTATAAAAGTATCCAAAGAACAATGACACATTACAAATATAGGAACAAAGGTAAGGATGGTTACAGATTTCTTATCAGAAAAAATGCAAGTGAGAATGCAGTGGAGAAACATCTTTAAAGTATTGAAAGAAAAAACTATCAACCTAGAATTCTATATGAAGTGAAATTGTTCTTCAGAAATGAAGGAAATTCCTTCAAAAAAGAAAGAGATCCTTAGACAAACAAAAGCTGAAAGAATGCATCGCTAGCAGACCTACACTACAAGAAGTGTTAAAGGAGTTCCTTCAGGTGAAAAGAAAATGACACCAGATGAAAATATGTACCTACCTGAAGGAATGAAGAGCACTGGAAGTGGTAGCTATGTGGATAAATCTATAAGAACCTTTTCTTATTTATTTAAACATCCTTAAAATGTCACTTTAATTTTAAATAAAAATAACAACAATGTAGTGTGGAATTTATAAAATCTGTAAAAAACAAAATGTATTACAACAATGTCAGCAGGGGAGAAAGAGTACACTATTGTAATGTTGTTACAATATATATGAAGTAATATAACATCACTTAAAGTTTGATTTTGGTAAGTTAAAGATGCACACTATAAACCCCAAAGCAGCTACTAAAATTAAAGAAAATTATAGTTAATAAGCCAAGAGACAAGATAAAATAAAATAAATAAAAATATTAAATTAATCCAAAAGAAGTCAGAAAGAGAGGAAAAAGAACAAATAACGGACAAGATGGAAAACAAATAGCAGTGACTCAGTAAAAACCCTTAGCTTTATATGGTTTCTGCTTGCCCTCACCACTCAGTCTCCCAATAAATTCTAGCTTCTAAAATGTCTCTCTGTCTTCCAAAGCCTATTCCTGCACACTCTCCAAGTCCTTTCCTTTTGACTCCCAAGTATCCAAGGCTTTGACTCACCAGATCTTCTCATTTGTTTTTAGTATTTCCCACTCACAGTGAGTCCCTCTCTTTTTGGGGTGGATCTTAATTGATGTTAACTATGTTCCACCACTGCAAGGAATCCACTACATTATCTTATCTTCTGCTCAGTCCCTGACTAGCTCTCAGCTCCATTGTGAGCTCTGCAACCTACTCTACTAATCTTGGGTGTTTATTTTTCTATTTACATGTTAATTGGATTTTGCATCTTCTCTATTTTCTTATTATGTGGTAGGCATGGTTGACATTATTTTCTTTCTTTTTTTTAATTCCATTTTTTTGAATGTGTATATAGGTTCAATTTTAGCCAGCCACCATTATCTACAGGAATCCTTCCTGTCTTCCTTCTCACTTTCCATTTATTCTTTCATAATATGTAAGGCGGCTTCTGACTCTACTACCATTTTCTTACCAAGATAAGCAGTGCCCTTGTTGCAGACTTTAATGGGCAATGTCTCAATCCTCACCTTACTTGATGTGTCTGTGTTTTTAGATATTTTTTGCTATTCCTCACTTCTTGAAACACTTTCTTTCTTTAGATTCTTTGATATCTAAAGAGTTCCTGGTTTTTCTTCTGCCTCTTTGGCTGCTTCTTGATCTTTGTGAACTATTTTTCTTTTATCTGCCTCTATCTGATTCAGGGTCCTGTCCAAACTCCTAACCTCTTCTCACTCTAAATATGCTTCCTTCCTTTCATAATTGAACTTTTCGTCTCTGTGCTAAGGATTCTCAAAATATGTTTCTAAACCGAGATCTCAAGCCCCAACCTTAAACTATATTTAACTGCCTATTGAACATTTCTATTTTATGTTCCAAGGACACCCCAAACTTGTCATGTTGCAAACTAAATTCATTACTATATAAGCCTTCACTCTTTCAGTCCTACTCCTTTCAAACAGTGATATCAGTGATTGTTCACCAACCGCACAATTACCCAAACCTGAAACCTGGTGATCATTCCTGCTTCTTCCCTACTCCCTTCCTCAGTGTCCTCATGATTCTCTCTCCTTGGTATCTGATGTCTCTGTCCATTTATTACTATACAATTACGATTCTCACTACCTTAGCTCAAGTCTTTATCACCTCTCATCTGGATTATTTCACAGCCTTCTATCTTCCTGCGAACAATAATCTCCCCCTTCCTATCCATTACTCATAGTGCAATCAGTAAATTTTCTAAATGCTAACTTAATCATGCTCTCAACCCTTTACAATTTTAAAGACTCGATATGCCTTCAGGATAAAGTCCAAATCTTTAACATGCCTTACAAAGTCAATAATATAGCTCCTCTCTGCTAATTCAGTCTTCTATCTCTCTACTCTTCCACCTCACACTCTACGTTCCGGTCATGCTGAATTTTGTGCAACTTTTACAAACAACTTTAGAACTTTGCTCAGACTGCTCCTCCCTTTTCACATAGCTAACTCCTGATGACCTTTCCAGTCTCGTCTGAAATCTTCCTTCCTCTTTGAAGCCCTCTCTGATCCCCTTAGTGTTATTTCCTTTTGAGCCCATCCTCTTGTAGACCTTTTCATACTGTAGTTGTAACTTGATTACAGGTCTGTATTCTCCATTAGACAATGAACTATTTGAAAGGAGAGACATCTTCATTGACTTATGAAGTCGACTTATGAATCTCGTCTTACAGCACTGAGCCTGGCATGTAACAAGTACTCAGTGAATAGCTGTTAAATGAATAAATAAATACAAATGAATGACTCATACTTAAATGTTTTTTCCCAAGTGCTAAGTTTATCTATTCATAATTTTCTTCATAAAATTTTAAAGTGTACACGTTATTCTCATGTGGGCATGATTCTAAGACTTGTAAAACTCACAATGTCAATAAATTTGAAGTTATCTTTATTATTTTAAATTGAAAGCTTTTCAAAACCCTTGAAGTAGCAAATGGCCAAATGAAAGGGGAACTTTTCTAGCTTTTACTTTGTAGATGATAATAATAGATTAAACTTACTGAGCACTAACTGTGTCGATCAGTGAGAGGGCTTTATATGTATTAAGTTATGGAATCCCTACAATTAACCCAATGAAATTGCTACTATTCCATTTTATAGATGATAAACTGAGGCAAAATTAGGCTTAGCAACTTTCCCAAAGTTGTACAGCCAGTAAGCAGAGTTGGGATTTGAACCCAGGTTGTCTAAACTACAGAATGCTACTAACCACAATGCTTCATTGTCCCTTGGTCATCTTTGTTTGAGAGCCTTTGTAAGTGAATGCTCTTGCTACCATTTGGTTATCTCCCAATCTTTACAATGCTTACATATGTAAATGTGAAATGTGCTCCATTTGGACTCTACAAAACCAACTCAGAATTAACTTTATCCTTTGAAACTAAAAGCATAAATGTTAATATACCTATTTTTATTATAAAGTAGAGCATCCTCCATGTATGTGCACTTTTTTCCATAATTTGAGCAAGCATGCATATAGCGCTAAATTTCCCTCCTAAGTCTCAGGATTGACTACATAACTTGCAGGGCCCAGTGAAAAATTAAAATGCAAGGCCTTTGTTCAAAAATTATTAAGAATTTCAAGGCATCAACAGCAGAGCATTAAACCAAGGGTGGCGCCTTTCTAAACACAAGGCGCTTTGCAGCTGCCCAGGAAGCATACCCATGAAACCAGCCCTGCTGAGTCTCCTTCCTAAGAGGCACTGGACAACCACTGCAGTTGACACTCACTTGAGAACAATGCTGCATAGCTTTTCTGTATGTAAAACTAAGAGTTTCATCCTCAACTTTCAAGCAACACCTTTAAATTATTTAAGATAGCATTATCACAGCACAGAACTTTTATAATCAAAAAGGAAATCTAGCATATATAAAATATCTATGTATTTTACCAACCATAAGACCAATTTCTTTACAACTCTGTGCAATAGAAATGTGTCCTTATTTTACAGATGAATAAACAGACTGAAAGATATTAAGTAACTTCCATAAAGCCACCTAGCTAGTAAATTGAGGAGCTACTAGTTAAGACCAGAGCCACCTGCCTCCAAAGACCAGGGTTTTTCCATTATGCCATGCTGCTGCTTCTGCAGCAATGGGAAAGAGTGCAATCAGTCATGCACTCATACATTGAATTATGAGACTTTTAGCTTTTGCCCTAAGCAAATAAAAGTTTATCCTTGTTTTCTCTATATGTCTCTCCTGTTAATCTCAGATTCCTCAAAAACAGGCATGTATGTACAAGACCATATATGATTTTCAAAAAGAACAAGACTATCTTCTGAGGGTTGGTGAGATTCCTACTGGGAGTGCTGTCATGGTCACTCTCAAATATCAGGAGCATATGCAGTCTATTAGGAATTACAAGGCCAGCTGTTGTTTTATATCATTAGACTTTTGCAACCAACTGGGAAAAATCTACTTCTGCCAAGAGGCAAGCCTCCAGGCTCTGCAACAAATATCAATTCCAATTTGGTTGAAGTTGTGCAGGGTTATTTTTTTCTGTCTCTCTCATGATTCCAGAAGTGATTCTCTGCACACTGGTTGGAGCTCAACCTGAAGTATGTCACATTTTCCACCTAGATTGAAGAAGATGCACATTTATTCATGCCCTCTAAAACAGAGCTGGGGCATACATTTTCCATCTAGATTGAAGATGTGCATTAACTTATGCTCGTTAAACCAGAGCAGGGCATAAAACTTGTCTAGGACTTTGAGCTAAGAACAGTGCATGATTTGCGGAACCAATCATCTTGGCTTGGACAAGAAAAAAAAAAGAATTATAATTTGATATTCTCTCTTGTAAACAGTTATATTGTCCAGTCAAGATTATTAGCCATCTAGCAATTCACAAGTGGCTCTCCTTGGCAAAATTTGATTTTGAGTTTGACAGCAACTCTGACGATTTCATAGCATTTTAGAATCATGAAGTGTTAGCATTGGAAGGGACCTTAGAGATCACATAATCAAATGCATCATTTTATAGATGAGGACACTGATGTTCAGAGATGTTTCAAGGTGGCTGGAGTCATAAAGCCAGTACACAGGCTGGCCCTGGAAATCCGAGCTCCTGATCCCAGGCTCGATCTCATTCCTCATTTTCCATTCCCCCAAGACTGCCTTGTTTTACTTAGTTGACATGTCAAACTCCATTTGTTCTTACTCTGCAGGCAGTTTCCAGTTCAGCAGGGAAATTCTTTGCTTTAGGAGCACTTAAATGAATCAAATTTTATTGAGCACATACTTACTGAGTTTTAAAAAAAATATTCAACACAGAACTCAGCATGGTGGCTTGTGCATAGGGAACATTCAATCATTCTTCCATTCATTTATTCAGTTCACAAATGTACACTGAGCAGAAAAAAAAACCATAATTGGTCCTTACGAGTGTGGAATTCATGGTCCATTTCTACTAAGATAAATAAGACATGATCTCTGCCCCAAAGGAGCTTACAGCCCAGTAAGACAGATACATAAGCACTTTAAATTGTTTAACAATTTATATATGTATATGTATACACACATATATATGTTTATATTTTAACTTTGGCAAAAAGTTATATTGAATATATGGCATGTGAAATCAAATAATGTTACCAATGGAATCATTATTTGATTAATTCCATTGTGAGGAACAATACCATAGCCTGAAGGAAGAACATAAACAAAGGCACAGAAGCATGCAGGATCATGCTATTTCTGGGATCTTGGAGGAGGATAGGCTGCACAGCAGGTGAGCAGGGTGTGGAGGTGGAAAAGCAAATTACTTCAGACCCGGGAGGCTACTAAACATTAGGCAAAGGAATATAGACTTCACCATGTAAACAATCAGAATATTAAGGTAAGAAAAATGAGATGATCCAACTCATGCATTTGGGGATAGTGTAAAAGTTGTACTGGAAAAGCAAGAGAACAGAAACAATCAGTAAATAATTACAAATTTATCTCTGTCCAGTGTAAATTAAATAATCCTATTTAATCATGTTTGATCATGTCACTTTCTCCTTTAGGATCCTAAAATAGCCCCCTATTGTTAATCTATGAAATATAAACTATTCAGCGCTTCACCAAATACTTGCCCCACACTCTGTAGGCGTGCACAGAAACAAATGTAATAGAATGTTCATGTTTTTACACTGGAGTATTGTTTCCAAGACGCTTCCTGATACATTGTTCCATTTGATCCTCACAATTGTCCTCTAAAGTAGACAGAGAAAGGTTAATATCTTCATTTTATAGATGATAAATTACAGGATCAAAAAGATTAAGATCAATTTATTGTGGGACTTTTCAACATGTTATTCTAGTCCTCAACTTCTCTAAGATTCTACATCTAGTAAATGGCAATGACCTCTCAGGTCCTTGACCTCTCTTCTAATGATCTTGTTCTCCGTGACTTTAGCCACACCCTCCCATGCACTTTCCCTGGATTTTGTCACTACTAATTACGTCAATATCTCCAATTTTATTCATTCTAATCCTATTTTTTTCTACTCACTCCCTTTGACAAACTCAATAATCTTTCACCCTCACTATAATTAATAGCCCTACCACTTTCTCACTGGACCTCATTCCTTTGAGATTTGTATTCCTTTCCCTTGCACAGTTTAAATTCTATAGCTAATCATTATAATCACTCTGTTGTATATACTCTCAACAACTTTTTCCTTTCTCACTTTGCCAGAGTCATAGCCCTTAACTCCAGCTCCCCATGTATTCCATGCCTACGCTCATGCAGCTTAACTTTGCTGGAAAAAACCCACACATAGCCATGTTGTCTGGTAACTTCATGACTACAAACCTCACGTGAACCTTAATGCTGCCAGGAAATCAAGCAATTGATACCTAGTCCATTTACTCTCTGTTTTAGATGACTACTTAGCACCTTCTCTCTGCTCAAATATCCAACAGCTCCTTCCATATCCCCATTTTCAGCTGATGACCTTGCTTCCTATTTTACTGAGGAAATGGAAGAGATCAGAAGAGAATTTTTAGACTTCTGTCATCACATCAAGCTACCTATCAGCATATGCAGGCACAATCTGCCTTCCTGTCTGTTTTTAAACATAAACCCTCTCCAGGATCCTACCTAAAGGCAATTTATTCATTTGCATAGAGCAGATCCCACACCCTCTCATATGTTTAAGGACATTACTCCAGGACTTCTCCTCTATCCTACAATATCAAATTTTCCCTTTGCACTGGAAAATTCTTTTTTTCTACTTTTTTTATTTCAATAGATTTAGGTGATATATGTGTTTTCTTATTACAAGGATGAATTGTATAAGGCTGAAGTCAGGGCTTCTAGTGTACCTGTCATCAGAATAGTGTACATTGTACTCAGTAGGTAGATTTTTATCCCTCATTCCCTCCAACCCTCCACATTTCTTAGTTTTCAATGTCCATTACATCATTTTATGGCCTTATATACTCCTCATTTAGCTCCCACTTATAGCAAAAACATGTGGTATTTGTTTTTCCATTCCTGAGATACTTCATTTAGGATAATGGTCTCCAGTTCCATCCAAATTGCTACAAAAGGCATTATTTCATTCTTTTTATGCCTGAGTAGTATTTCATGGTATATATATGTATGTGTATACATATATATGTATGTGTGTGTATATATATATATACATACACATGCACATACACACACATACATACACACATACCCCATGGTGGTATACATACATTTTCTTTATTCCATTCTTCAGTTGACTGGTGCTTAGATTGACTCTATATCTTTGCAATTGTGAATTATGCTGCAATAAACATTTTTGTGCAGGTGTCTTTTTTGGGTAGATATACAGTAATGGGATTGCTGGATTGAATGATCAGTCTAGTTTTAGTTTTTTGAGGAATCTCCATACTGTTTTTCATAGAGATTGTACTGGTTTAAATTCCCACCAACAGTGTGTATGTGCACCCTTTTCACCCCAGCCATGCCAACAACTACTGTTCTTTGCCTTTTTAGTAATGGCCATTCTGACAGGGTAAGATGGTATCTCATTGTGGTTTTAATTTGCATTTTCCTGATAATTAGTAACACTTAGCATATTTTCATATGTTTGTTGGCCATCTGTCTTCTTTTGAAAAAACATTCTGTTCATGTTTTACTCACGTTTTGATGAGCTTATTTGTTTTGTTGGTTTTTTTTAATGATTTGTTTGACTTCTTTGTAGATTCTGGACATTAGTCCTGTGTTGGATATATAGTTTGCAAATATTATCTCCCATTCTGTGGGTTGTATATTCACTCTTGATTATTTCCTTTGCTAGGCAGAAACATTTTAGTTTAATTAGGTCCTATTTATTTTTCTTGTTGCCATATTTGTTTTTGGGGTCTTAGTCATAAATTATTTCCCTAGGTCAATGTCCAGAAGGGTTTTCCCGATGTTTTCTTCTAGAATTTTTACGGTTTCAGGTCTTATATTTAAGTCTTTAATCCATCTTGAGTTACTTTTTGTATATGGTTAAAGATAAGGATCCAGTTTCATTCTTCTGCATGTGGCTACCCAATGTTCCAAGCACCATTTATTGAATAGGGCTTTCCTTCCCCAGTGTATGTTTTTGTCTGATTTGTAGAAAATAAGTTTATTGTAGCTATATGACCTTCTATTTCCTGATTTGGATAGCCTTTATTTCTTTCTCTTTCCTGATTCCTCTGGCTAGGACTTATAGTACTATGTTGAACAGAAATGGTGACAATGGGCACACTTGTCTTGCTCCAGTTCTTAAGGAGAATGCTTTCAACTTTTCTCCATTCACTACAATGTTGCTGTGAGTTTGTCTTATGTGGCTTTTATAATTTTCAGGTATGTTCCTTCTATGCCTAGTTTTTTGAGGGTTTTTATCATGAAGGGTGTTAGATTTTATCATATGCTGCTTCTGCATCTATTGAGAGGATCAGTTTTTGTTTTTAATTCTATTTATGTGGTAGTCCACATTTATTGATTTGCATATCTTAAACCATCCTTTCATCCCTGGGATTTAACCCACTTGATTATGATGAATTATCTTTTTGCTGTGCTATTGGACTCAGTTTGCTGGTATTTTTTTGAGGATTTTTGCATCTATGTTCATGAGGGATATTGGTCCATAGTTTTCTTTCATTGTTGTTTCCTTTCCTGGCTTTGGTATCAGAGTTCTACTAGCTTCATAGAATGAGTTAGGGAGGATTCCCTCCTTCTTGATATTATAGAAGAGTTTCAATATCATTGTGTAGTTCTTCTTTGTAGATCTGGTAGAATTTGACTAGGCCTGGTGTTTTTTTTTTTTTTTTTTTTGGTGTGGGGAGAATTTTTATTACTGTTTCAATCTCACTACTCATTATTGGTCTGTTCAGGATTTCTATTTCTTCCTGGTTAAAGTGTGGGAGGTTGTGTGTTTCCAAAACTTTATCCACTTCCTCTAGATTTTCTAGTTTGTGTGTGTAGAGGTTTTCATAGTAGTCTCAGATGATATTTTGTATTTCTCTGGTATCATTCATAATGTCTCCTGTTTCATTTCTCATTGAGCTTATTTGAATCCTTTCTCTTCTATTTCTGGTTAGCCTGGCTTGTGATCTATCAATTTTGTTTATCTTTTCAAAGAATCATCTTTTTGCTTCTCTGTTCCCTTGTATTTTTTTTTTTTTGGTTTTCATTTCATTTAGTTCTGCTCTCATCTTTGTTATTTATTTTCTTCTGCTAGCTTTGGGTTTAGTTTTTTCTTCTTTTTTTAGTTTCTTGAGATGTGACATTAGGTTGTTAATTTGTGATCCTTCTGTCTTTTTGATGTAAGCATTTAAGGCTATGAATTTCCCTCTTAGCACTGCTTTTGTTACATCCCAGAAATTTTGAAAGCTTATGTCACCTTTGTTATTTAATTTGAAAAACTTTTTGATTTCCATCTTGATTTCTTCATAGACCCATGGATGGTTAAGCAATCAGTTGTTTAATTTCCATTTATTTGTGTAGTTTTGAGAGTACCTCTTGGAATTGATTTTTAGTTTTATTTCACTGTGTTCTGAGATACATGATATGATTTCAATTTTTCTAAATTTGCTGAGACTTGTTCTGTGGTCTATCATATGATCTATCTTGGAAAATGACCCATGTGCTGATGATGAGAAGAATGTATATTCTGCTGTTTCGGGGTAGAATATTCTGTAAATGTCTGTTCGGTCCATTTGTTGTAGAGTCTCATTTAAGTCCAGTGTTTCTTTATTGTTTTTCTGCCTCAATGATCTGTCTAGTTCTGTCAGTGGAGTGTCAAAGTCCCTGGCTATTATGATGTTGCTGTTTATTTCTTTACCTAGATCTAGTAGAATTTGTTTTATGAACCTGGTGACTCCTGTGTTAGGTGTATATATATTTAGGATTATTATATCTTCTTGTTCAGTTGATCCCTTTATCATTATAATGACCATCTTTGTCTTCTTTTTTTTTTTTTGCCATTGTTGATTTAAAGTCTATTTTATCTGATATGAGAATAGCTACTCCTGCTTGCTTTTGGTTTCCATTTACATGGACATTTTGTTTCTACTCCTTTACCATGAGTCTATGAGAATCTTTGAAAGTTAAATGGGTTTCTTGGAGATAGCATATATTTAGGTTGTGTTTTTTAATCTATTCATATCTTTTAAGTGGAGCATTAAGACCATTTACATTTAATGTTGGTATTGATATGTGAGATACTGTTTGATTCATCATGTTGATTGTTGCCTGGTTGCTTTGTTTTCTTCATTTTGTAACTGTTTTATAAGAGCTGTGAGCTTTAATTTTGGAATGTTTTTACACTGGTGGGTATCAGCTGTTTTGGTATCAACTGTTCTGTTCTACATCTAGAGCACTTTTAAGGATTTCTCATAGGGCAGGTCTAGTGTTGACAAATTCACTTAGGGTTTGCTTCTCTCAGAAAGACTTTATTTCTCCTTCATTTATGAAAGTTAGTTTTGTAGGATACAAAATTGTTGGCTTAGAGTTGTTCTGTTTAAGAAGACTAAAAATGAGACCCCAATCCCTTCTGGCTTATAAAGTTTCTGCTGAGAAGTCTGCCATTACTCTGATACGTTTTCCTTTGTAAGATACTTGACACTTTCATCTCACAGCTTATAGTATTTTATCCTTTACTCTGGCTTGAGCAAGACTGATGACTGTGTGCCTTGGTGATGTCCTATGTGCCTTGAATTTTCCAGGTGTTCAGTGACCTTTTTGTATCTGGATGTCTAAATATCTATAAATACTAGGTAAGTTTTCTCCAATATTCTTTCAAATAGATTTTCATGCTTTTTGCTTTTTCTTCTTCTACCTCAGGTACACCTGTGATTCTTATATTTGTTCATTTTACATAGTCCCATATTTCTCAGAGAGATTGTTCATTCTTCCTGATTCTTTTTTCTTCATTTTTGACTGACTGGGATAATTTGAAAGCCTTGTCTTCCAGCTCTGAAATTCTTTCTTCTGTTTGGTCTAGCCTATTGTCAAAACTTTCCACTGTATTTTGACATTCCCTAAATGACTGTCTCATTTCTAGAAGTTCTGTTATTTTCTTCTTATATTATCTATTCCTTTAGTAAATTTTTCATTCATGTCCTGATTTTTTTTTCTTCTTTGCTTTGGTTTTCAACTTTATCATCAATTACTTTGATCTTACTTGTGATCCATACTCTGAATTCCATATCTAACATTTCAACAATTTCTTTTTCGCTGGAGTCTATTGCTGGAGAGCTAGCATGATCCTTTAGGGGTATTAAAACAGCTTGTTTTTCCATGTTGCCTGAATTTTTATGGTGGTTCCTTCTCATCTGGAACTTCTTCTCTCAGCTCAAAACAGATAGCTTTGTGGCATATTTGGTCTCCTCTGCTGGGAACTCTGTTGTTCAGTAAAGAGAGGGAGAGGCCGCTGGCTGATGTGCTTGAGTTCTCCAGAAGACTGGCCAGGCAGGAGAGGGGCCTTTAACTGTCAGCCTTTAACACCATGGTCTCCCACATCTCCCTGTTCCCCTACAGTTGCCACAGGTGGGTGGGGCACAATGAACGTGCAGAGGGCAGATAGCATGCAGAGGCCTGGGTGTTCACTCTGCCTAGGTCTAGCAGCAGCTGTGGCAATGGCAGTGATGGTGTGAGGATTCACCCTGCCTAGGTTTGTTGGTGGCAGTGCTACCCAGGCAGTGGCATTGGGATCTGGGGGCCAGGTCCTGTAGCAGCTGTGGCTGGGCAGGGTCACCCACATGGTAGCAGCAAATGCCAGGTCCATGCCTTCTCTGCCTGTCCCCCAGTGGTGGGGACGGGCACGGCATATGCCCATGTTGTGGCACAAGAGCACATGGCCTTCCTGCTCCTTCCCTGGCCTGGCAGGTGCAATGAGGAGGCAGCAACAGATCTGACCATCTGGTAGATGTAGTGCTCTGGGGCTGGGACCTAAAAAAGGTGCCAGCTGCAGTGCCCAGGTTTCAGGAAGTGGCAGGACCTTACTGTGCCTTCTTTCTAGAGCAATGCTGCTGCACAATCTCCAGTCAGCTTCCTGTATCAGACTTGAATGCTGCTGTGGTGGAGGGCCCCTCCTACAGGTCCAACTGCAATGTCCATGGGGTAAATGCAGAGCCCCAGGTTCTCACCTGTGTCGCTTTCTCACATGCAGGCACCTTCCCCAGGTACCTACAATCCTGTCAAGCGGGTCACCCCACTTCCATCTCCTTCACTTTGGGTGCCTCCTGTTGCCTCTCTCCTAGATGATCTACCTGAAGGTCGATATCTACTTGCCACTTTTGATCCTCTCTGTGAGAATGACATGTGCAGCCTGCTTCTAGTCTGTTGTCTTGGCCCCTCCCTCTGTACTGGAAAATTCTAATCAACATAGAAACATCTTGTTATTTTTTCTATCTTAAAACCAAAACCAAAAACATTGTTTCACCCACCAGTTCTAAGCCCATTTCTTTGCTTCCCTCTGCAGCAAAGAGTTTTCTATAGTTGTTGTTTCATAGTACTCTCTTTTCTTAAACTCATTTTAATCAAGCCATTACCTCTGCCCTAATAAAACTGCTCTTGATAAACTCACCAACATCCTCCCTATTGCTAAGGTCAATTCTCAGGTCTCATCTTACTGGAACTATCAGCAACAATTTATACTGTTGATCACTTCTTGACATATTTTCTTCATTTAGCTTCCAGAACTTCAACTTTCTTGTTTTTCTCCTATTAGTACTGCTTCTCAACTTCCTTTTGTTGATTTCTTCTGGTCTCCTTTCCTCTCACTGTTGCAGTGTTCCAGAGCTCAGTCTTTGGTCCTTTTTTCTTTCTCTGTCTGTACTTGCTTCCTTAGTGATCCCACCAGTTGCATGCTTTTAAATACAATTTGTCTGCCAATGACTTCCACTTTTAATATTTTTAGTCAAGAACTCTTTCCCAGACTGCAGATTTGTGTGTCTATTCACCTACCTAACATCCCTATTTGATTGTCTACCTAGCCATCCCTAACTCAATTTGTCCCACACTAAACTCCTGATCTTCTTTGCTGCTCTCTCTAAACCTGCTCCTTCGATAGTATTACATAGCTCTGCTAATGGCAATTCCATCCTTCCATTTGCTCAGGCCAAACCTTTTGAATTATTCTTGAATCTTCTCTTTTTCTTTACATTCTACATCCAATCTATTAGGAATTCTATTTATCTCTACCTTCCAAATCTCTCCAGAATCCAACCACTATTCATCACATCTACTAGCACCCTAGTCTGAGCCACCATGATCTCTACCCTGGTTTACTAAATCTCTTAAAAGATTTCCCTATTTCTATTCTTGCCATTCAATGATCTATTCAAATAGTTATCATCTGGAGAAATTTCATGCCCCCTCCCCCCCCAGGGACATTTGGGAATATCTGTGGACATTTTTGATTGTCACAACTGGGGAAGGTGGTGCTACTGGCATCTGGTAGGTAGAGGTCAGGGATACTATAAATAATCTACAATGCACAGGACATCCCCCAAAGCAAAGATTTATCTGATATTAAATGTCAATAGTGCTGAGGTTGGGAAACGTTGATCTCTCATCATCAGAGCTGCTAGAGTGATCTTTTTAAAAAGCCGAGTTAATTCTGGGCACTACGCTGTTAAAAACTCTTCAAAGGTTCTCTTCCACTGGGAGTGAAACAACACTCCTACAACGGGGCCCTATATGACCTGGCTGCACATTAGCATTCTGACATCATGTTCTACCGGTTCCACCAGGCTCCCACTGCCCCAGATACACCCTCCTTGCTGGTTGTGCTGCCACTCCAGGCCTTTGCTCGGCCATTCAGTCTAGACGAGATGCTCTTCCCTCAGATCTGCACTTCACTAAGTCCCTCACCTCCTCCAAATCGCTCCTGCTCTTTCTAGGTAGCATTACAAGCTGCTCCCTCCACTGACATTTCTAATCGTCTTCGTTCTGTTTTCTGTTTCTATTTCCTACAGCAATCATTACCTTCTAATATGCTATCACATTTTCTTTACTGTGTACGTTGTTTATTGTCTATCTCTAGAACATGAGCTCCATAAAGTCAGGGGTCTCTATCTGGCCAAGCATCTAGAAGTGTGTTTTCATACAGGAAGCACTCAGGAAATATTTGTTTGACTGAATGAATTCAGTTGTTTGAAGACAAGAAACCCAATAGGAGAGAACTGTATATGTTGTCATAAATAGGTAAATCAGGCCATTCTCACAGTAAACATAAAAAGGAAGACATTCTTAACTCTCTTCCTCAGGTGGACAAGAAGTTTGAGTGACTTGCCCAAAGTCACACATTTATTACGGTAAATAGGGGAGCCAGGATTCAAACCCAAGTCTAGAGTCCAAACCCTCTGCTCTTCAAACAGCGTGAAACTGCACCTCAATAGTCATTATTAGATTAACATAAGGCTAGAGGAAGGGGACCTTATATGACTTTTTCCACTCTGTAAGTTGGGCAAACTAAAGGTGGAAGAAAAAATGGATAAGTAAACAAGGCTGGCAAAATTCTTATCTGAAAGAATAGAAGTAATGAGAGTAAAAGAAAGAAGAGGAAGAGGAGAGAAATCTAGTATTCTTGGGGAATCACAGAGCTGGCAAGACCTTAGAGGTCACACAGTCCTCATTTAATAGAGGATGCTAAAGTCCAGGGATAGAAGTATTTGATTTAGTTCAAAAATAGCTCTTATATGGCAGAGCCAGATGGAAAGAAACCAGGACATTGCATTGCAATCTAGTGCACCTTTTACCATATCTCCTTCATCTTTCTGTGGAAAAGTAGAGCCACTCTTCAGACTGAAACTGGCCACTGTGAGAAAGCATAGTAAAAACTTCAATAATTTGATTTAACTCGAGGGCAGAAGAAATGACTTCTCAAAATGGTGAACTGTTTTTTTAACAGATTATTTTCAAATTCACTTGATAACAAAAACTAAGTCTAAAAAGTGTTGTCTGCTATTGATACTTCGGTGGTCTGTTTTAATTAGCAAACTATTGTTAATATATAGTTAACATATAAATAAATGGATAATCCATTGTTAAGATAGAAATATTCTTTCTAAAGCAACTAAAAACTATTTTTCCTCTTAAATTCCTAAACATTTCCCCAGGCTATGATCCACACTTTTAGTCTAGCAGATAGGCATTTATTTATGTACATATATATATTATGTATGTTTATACACTTATTTATCCCTTGTGTCTGAGCATTCCAGGATTATGTACTCATTTCATGGATTTTAACACCACTCACGCATGTACATTTGTAGCCATCAGAGCTGTGCAGAGGATAGGTGGGTTCTCCGAGACCCCGTGTAAAGCAGTCTTCCATAGCACCAGATTCTCCTTTTCTCTCAGGGGCCAGCATATCTCTTGCATTAGGGATACCGTTCCAGCTGGGTGACAAACAACCATGGCACCCACGAAATGGAAGTAGGGAAAAGTATAAACTAGATTGCAGAGAACCTTCCCGTGGGGTTAATCTTCTGGGCTAAACTATAAATAAACTACTAAGAAATATGAGTACATCTTCAATTAATTTTCAATATAATAAATAAGAAATGCTTTCTTCTTTTTAATTTAAATATGTGAATGCACCACAAAAAGTCATATTTATGCTACATCTATAAAGAATGTTCCTTAATAGAATGGAACAGAATGGAATAGAATGGAATAGAATGGAACATTCTTTATAGATGTAGCATAAATATGACTTTTTGTGGTGCATTCACATATTTAAATTAAAAAGAAGAAAGCATTTCTTATTTATTATATTGAAAATTAATTGAAGATGTACTCATATTTCTTAGTAGTTTATTTATAGTTTAGCCCAGAAGATTAACCCCACGGGAAGGTTCTCTGCAATCTAGTTTATACTTTTCCCTACTTCCATTTCGTGGGTGCCATGGTTGTTTGTCACCCAGCTGGAACGGTATCCCTAATGCAAGAGATATGCTGGCCCCTGAGAGAAAAGGAGAATCTGGTGCTATGGAAGACTGCTTTACACGGGGTCTCGGAGAACCCACCTATCCTCTGCACAGCTCTGATGGCTACAAATGTACATGCGTGAGTGGTGTTAAAATCCATGAAATGAGTACATAATCCTGGAATGCTCAGACACAAGGGATAAATAAGTGTATAAACATACATAATATATATATGTACATAAATAAATGCCTATCTGCTAGACTAAAAGTGTGGATCATAGCCTGGGGAAATGTTTAGGAATTTAAGAGGAAAAATAGTTTTTAGTTGCTTTAGAAAGAATATTTCTATCTTAACAATGGATTATTCATTTATTTATATGTTAACTATATATTAACAATAGTTTGCTAATTAAAACAGACCACCGAAGTATCAATAGCAGACAACACTTTTTAGACTTAGTTTTTGTTATCAAGTGAATTTGAAAATAATCTGTTAAAAAAACAGTTCACCATTTTGAGAAGTCATTTCTTCTGCCCTCGAGTTAAATCAAATTATTGAAGTTTTTGCTATGCTTTCTCACAGTGGCCAGTTTCAGTCTGAAGAGTGGCTCTACTTTTCCACAGAAAGATGAAGGAGATATGGTAAAAGGTGCACTAGATTGCAATGCAATGTCCTGGTTTCTTTCCATCTGGCTCTGCCATATAAGAGCTATTTTTGAACTAAATCAAATACTTCTATCCCTGGACTTTAGCATCCTCTATTAAATGAGGACTGTGTGACCTCTAAGGTCTTGCCAGCTCTGTGATTCCCCAAGAATACTAGATTTCTCTCCTCTTCCTCTTCTTTCTTTTACTCTCATTACTTCTATTCTTTCAGATAAGAATTTTGCCAGCCTTGTTTACTTATCCATTTTTTCTTCCACCTTTAGTTTGCCCAACTTACAGAGTGGAAAAAGTCATATAAGGTCCCCTTCCTCTAGCCTTATGTTAATCTAATAATGACTATTGAGGTGCAGTTTCACGCTGTTTGAAGAGCAGAGGGTTTGGACTCTAGACTTGGGTTTGAATCCTGGCTCCCCTATTTACCGTAATAAATGTGTGACTTTGGGCAAGTCACTCAAACTTCTTGTCCACCTGAGGAAGAGAGTTAAGAATGTCTTCCTTTTTATGTTTACTGTGAGAATGGCCTGATTTACCTATTTATGACAACATATACAGTTCTCTCCTATTGGGTTTCTTGTCTTCAAACAACTGAATTCATTCAGTCAAACAAATATTTCCTGAGTGCTTCCTGTATGAAAACACACTTCTAGATGCTTGGCCAGATAGAGACCCCTGACTTTATGGAGCTCATGTTCTAGAGATAGACAATAAACAACGTACACAGTAAAGAAAATGTGATAGCATATTAGAAGGTAATGATTGCTGTAGGAAATAGAAACAGAAAACAGAACGAAGACGATTAGAAATGTCAGTGGAGGGAGCAGCTTGTAATGCTACCTAGAAAGAGCAGGAGCGATTTGGAGGAGGTGAGGGACTTAGTGAAGTGCAGATCTGAGGGAAGAGCATCTCGTCTAGACTGAATGGCCGAGCAAAGGCCTGGAGTGGCAGCACAACCAGCAAGGAGGGTGTATCTGGGGCAGTGGGAGCCTGGTGGAACCGGTAGAACATGATGTCAGAATGCTAATGTGCAGCCAGGTCATATAGGGCCCCGTTGTAGGAGTGTTGTTTCACTCCCAGTGGAAGAGAACCTTTGAAGAGTTTTTAACAGCGTAGTGCCCAGAATTAACTCGGCTTTTTAAAAAGATCACTCTAGCAGCTCTGATGATGAGAGATCAACGTTTCCCAACCTCAGCACTATTGACATTTAATATCAGATAAATCTTTGCTTTGGGGGATGTCCTGTGCATTGTAGATTATTTATAGTATCCCTGACCTCTACCTACCAGATGCCAGTAGCACCACCTTCCCCAGTTGTGACAATCAAAAATGTCCACAGATATTCCCAAATGTCCCTGGGGGGGGAGGGGGCATGAAATTTCTCCAGATGATAACTATTTGAATAGATCATTGAATGGCAAGAATAGAAATAGGGAAATCTTTTAAGAGATTTAGTAAACCAGGGTAGAGATCATGGTGGCTCAGACTAGGGTGCTAGTAGATGTGATGAATAGTGGTTGGATTCTGGAGAGATTTGGAAGGTAGAGATAAATAGAATTCCTAATAGATTGGATGTAGAATGTAAAGAAAAAGAGAAGATTCAAGAATAATTCAAAAGGTTTGGCCTGAGCAAATGGAAGGATGGAATTGCCATTAGCAGAGCTATGTAATACTATCGAAGGAGCAGGTTTAGAGAGAGCAGCAAAGAAGATCAGGAGTTTAGTGTGGGACAAATTGAGTTAGGGATGGCTAGGTAGACAATCAAATAGGGATGTTAGGTAGGTGAATAGACACACAAATCTGCAGTCTGGGAAAGAGTTCTTGACTAAAAATATTAAAAGTGGAAGTCATTGGCAGACAAATTGTATTTAAAAGCATGCAACTGGTGGGATCACTAAGGAAGCAAGTACAGACAGAGAAAGAAAAAAGGACCAAAGACTGAGCTCTGGAACACTGCAACAGTGAGAGGAAAGGAGACCAGAAGAAATCAACAAAAGGAAGTTGAGAAGCAGTACTAATAGGAGAAAAACAAGAAAGTTGAAGTTCTGGAAGCTAAATGAAGAAAATATGTCAAGAAGTGATCAACAGTATAAATTGTTGCTGATAGTTCCAGTAAGATGAGACCTGAGAATTGACCTTAGCAATAGGGAGGATGTTGGTGAGTTTATCAAGAGCAGTTTTATTAGGGCAGAGGTAATGGCTTGATTAAAATGAGTTTAAGAAAAGAGAGTACTATGAAACAACAACTATAGAAAACTCTTTGCTGCAGAGGGAAGCAAAGAAATGGGCTTAGAACTGGTGGGTGAAACAATGTTTTTGGTTTTGGTTTTAAGATAGAAAAAATAACAAGATGTTTCTATGTTGATTAGAATTTTCCAGTACAGAGGGAGGGGCCAAGACAACAGACTAGAAGCAGGCTGCACATGTCATTCTCACAGAGAGGATCAAAAGTGGCAAGTAGATATCGACCTTCAGGTAGATCATCTAGGAGAGAGGCAACAGGAGGCACCCAAAGTGAAGGAGATGGAAGTGGGGTGACCCGCTTGACAGGATTGTAGGTACCTGGGGAAGGTGCCTGCATGTGAGAAAGCGACACAGGTGAGAACCTGGGGCTCTGCATTTACCCCATGGACATTGCAGTTGGACCTGTAGGAGGGGCCCTCCACCACAGCAGCATTCAAGTCTGATACAGGAAGCTGACTGGAGATTGTGCAGCAGCATTGCTCTAGAAAGAAGGCACAGTAAGGTCCTGCCACTTCCTGAAACCTGGGCACTGCAGCTGGCACCTTTTTTAGGTCCCAGCCCCAGAGCACTACATCTACCAGATGGTCAGATCTGTTGCTGCCTCCTCATTGCACCTGCCAGGCCAGGGAAGGAGCAGGAAGGCCATGTGCTCTTGTGCCACAACATGGGCATATGCCGTGCCCGTCCCCACCACTGGGGGACAGGCAGAGAAGGCATGGACCTGGCATTTGCTGCTACCATGTGGGTGACCCTGCCCAGCCACAGCTGCTACAGGACCTGGCCCCCAGATCCCAATGCCACTGCCTGGGTAGCACTGCCACCAACAAACCTAGGCAGGGTGAATCCTCACACCATCACTGCCATTGCCACAGCTGCTGCTAGACCTAGGCAGAGTGAACACCCAGGCCTCTGCATGCTATCTGCCCTCTGCACGTTCATTGTGCCCCACCCACCTGTGGCAACTGTAGGGGAACAGGGAGATGTGGGAGACCATGGTGTTAAAGGCTGACAGTTAAAGGCCCCTCTCCTGCCTGGCCAGTCTTCTGGAGAACTCAAGCACATCAGCCAGCGGCCTCTCCCTCTCTTTACTGAACAACAGAGTTCCCAGCAGAGGAGACCAAATATGCCACAAAGCTATCTGTTTTGAGCTGAGAGAAGAAGTTCCAGATGAGAAGGAACCACCATAAAAATTCAGGCAACATGGAAAAACAAGCTGTTTTAATACCCCTAAAGGATCATGCTAGCTCTCCAGCAATAGACTCCAGCGAAAAAGAAATTGTTGAAATGTTAGATATGGAATTCAGAGTATGGATCACAAGTAAGATCAAAGTAATTGATGATAAAGTTGAAAACCAAAGCAAAGAAGAAAAAAAAATCAGGACATGAATGAAAAATTTACTAAAGGAATAGATAATATAAGAAGAAAATAACAGAACTTCTAGAAATGAGACAGTCATTTAGGGAATGTCAAAATACAGTGGAAAGTTTTGACAATAGGCTAGACCAAACAGAAGAAAGAATTTCAGAGCTGGAAGACAAGGCTTTCAAATTATCCCAGTCAGTCAAAAATGAAGAAAAAAGAATCAGGAAGAATGAACAATCTCTCTGAGAAATATGGGACTATGTAAAATGAACAAATATAAGAATCACAGGTGTACCTGAGGTAGAAGAAGAAAAAGCAAAAAGCATGAAAATCTATTTGAAAGAATATTGGAGAAAACTTACCTAGTATTTATAGATATTTAGACATCCAGATACAAAAAGGTCACTGAACACCTGGAAAATTCAAGGCACATAGGACATCACCAAGGCACACAGTCATCAGTCTTGCTCAAGCCAGAGTAAAGGATAAAATACTATAAGCTGTGAGATGAAAGTGTCAAGTATCTTACAAAGGAAAACGTATCAGAGTAATGGCAGACTTCTCAGCAGAAACTTTATAAGCCAGAAGGGATTGGGGTCTCATTTTTAGTCTTCTTAAACAGAACAACTCTAAGCCAACAATTTTGTATCCTACAAAACTAACTTTCATAAATGAAGGAGAAATAAAGTCTTTCTGAGAGAAGCAAACCCTAAGTGAATTTGTCAACACTAGACCTGCCCTATGAGAAATCCTTAAAAGTGCTCTAGATGTAGAACAGAACAGTTGATACCAAAACAGCTGATACCCACCAGTGTAAAAACATTCCAAAATTAAAGCTCACAGCTCTTATAAAACAGTTACAAAATGAAGAAAACAAAGCAACCAGGCAACAATCAACATGATGAATCAAACAGTATCTCACATATCAATACCAACATTAAATGTAAATGGTCTTAATGCTCCACTTAAAAGATATGAATAGATTAAAAAACACAACCTAAATATATGCTATCTCCAAGAAACCCATTTAACTTTCAAAGATTCTCATAGACTCATGGTAAAGGAGTAGAAACAAAATGTCCATGTAAATGGAAACCAAAAGCAAGCAGGAGTAGCTATTCTCATATCAGATAAAATAGACTTTAAATCAACAATGGCAAAAAAAAAAAAAGAAGACAAAGATGGTCATTATAATGATAAAGGGATCAACTGAACAAGAAGATATAATAATCCTAAATATATATACACCTAACACAGGAGTCACCAGGTTCATAAAACAAATTCTACTAGATCTAGGTAAAGAAATAAACAGCAACATCATAATAGCCAGGGACTTTGACACTCCACTGACAGAACTAGACAGATCATTGAGGCAGAAAAACAATAAAGAAACACTGGACTTAAATGAGACTCTACAACAAATGGACCGAACAGACATTTACAGAATATTCTACCCCGAAACAGCAGAATATACATTCTTCTCATCATCAGCACATGGGTCATTTTCCAAGATAGATCATATGATAGACCACAGAACAAGTCTCAGCAAATTTAGAAAAATTGAAATCATATCATGTATCTCAGAACACAGTGAAATAAAACTAAAAATCAATTCCAAGAGGTACTCTCAAAACTACACAAATAAATGGAAATTAAACAACTGATTGCTTAACCATCCATGGGTCTATGAAGAAATCAAGATGGAAATCAAAAAGTTTTTCAAATTAAATAACAAAGGTGACATAAGCTTTCAAAATTTCTGGGATGTAACAAAAGCAGTGCTAAGAGGGAAATTCATAGCCTTAAATGCTTACATCAAAAAGACAGAAGGATCACAAATTAACAACCTAATGTCACATCTCAAGAAACTAAAAAAAGAAGAAAAAACTAAACCCAAAGCTAGCAGAAGAAAATAAATAACAAAGATGAGAGCAGAACTAAATGAAATGAAAACCAAAAAAAAAAAAATACAAGGGAACAGAGAAGCAAAAAGATGATTCTTTGAAAAGATAAACAAAATTGATAGATCACAAGCCAGGCTAACCAGAAATAGAAGAGAAAGGATTCAAATAAGCTCAATGAGAAATGAAACAGGAGACATTATGAATGATACCAGAGAAATACAAAATATCATCTGAGACTACTATGAAAACCTCTACACACACAAACTAGAAAATCTAGAGGAAGTGGATAAAGTTTTGGAAACACACAACCTCCCACACTTTAACCAGGAAGAAATAGAAATCCTGAACAGACCAATAATGAGTAGTGAGATTGAAACAGTAATAAAAATTCTCCCCACACCAAAAAAAAAAAAAAAAAAAAAAAACACCAGGCCTAGTCAAATTCTACCAGATCTACAAAGAAGAACTACACAATGATATTGAAACTCTTCTATAATATCAAGAAGGAGGGAATCCTCCCTAACTCATTCTATGAAGCTAGTAGAACTCTGATACCAAAGCCAGGAAAGGAAACAACAATGAAAGAAAACTATGGACCAATATCCCTCATGAACATAGATGCAAAAATCCTCAAAAAAATACCAGCAAACTGAGTCCAATAGCACAGCAAAAAGATAATTCATCATAATCAAGTGGGTTAAATCCCAGGGATGAAAGGATGGTTTAAGATATGCAAATCAATAAATGTGGACTACCACATAAATAGAATTAAAAACAAAAACTGATCCTCTCAATAGATGCAGAAGCAGCATATGATAAAATCTAACACCCTTCATGATAAAAACCCTCAAAAAACTAGGCATAGAAGGAACATACCTGAAAATTATAAAAGCCACATAAGACAAACTCACAGCAACATTGTAGTGAATGGAGAAAAGTTGAAAGCATTCTCCTTAAGAACTGGAGCAAGACAAGTGTGCCCATTGTCACCATTTCTGTTCAACATAGTACTATAAGTCCTAGCCAGAGGAATCAGGAAAGAGAAAGAAATAAAGGCTATCCAAATCAGGAAATAGAAGGTCATATAGCTACAATAAACTTATTTTCTACAAATCAGACAAAAACATACACTGGGGAAGGAAAGCCCTATTCAATAAATGGTGCTTGGAACATTGGGTAGCCACATGCAGAAGAATGAAACTGGATCCTTATCTTTAACCATATACAAAAAGTAACTCAAGATGGATTAAAGACTTAAATATAAGACCTGAAACCGTAAAAATTCTAGAAGAAAACATCGGGAAAACCCTTCTGGACATTGACCTAGGGAAATAATTTATGACTAAGACCCCAAAAACAAATATGGCAACAAGAAAAATAAATAGGACCTAATTAAACTAAAATGTTTCTGCCTAGCAAAGGAAATAATCAAGAGTGAATATACAACCCACAGAATGGGAGATAATATTTGCAAACTATATATCCAACACAGGACTAATGTCCAGAATCTACAAAGAAGTCAAACAAATCATTAAAAAAAACCAACAAAACAAATAAGCTCATCAAAACGTGAGTAAAACATGAACAGAATGTTTTTTCAAAAGAAGACAGATGGCCAACAAACATATGAAAATATGCTAAGTGTTACTAATTATCAGGAAAATGCAAATTAAAACCACAATGAGATACCATCTTACCCTGTCAGAATGGCCATTACTAAAAAGGCAAAGAACAGTAGTTGTTGGCATGGCTGGGGTGAAAAGGGTGCACATACACACTGTTGGTGGGAATTTAAACCAGTACAATCTCTATGAAAAACAGTATGGAGATTCCTCAAAAAACTAAAACTAGACTGATCATTCAATCCAGCAATCCCATTACTGTATATCTACCCAAAAAAGACACCTGCACAAAAATGTTTATTGCAGCATAATTCACAATTGCAAAGATATAGAGTCAATCTAAGCACCAGTCAACTGAAGAATGGAATAAAGAAAATGTATGTATACCACCATGGGGTATGTGTGTATGTATGTGTGTGTATGTGCATGTGTATGTATATATATATATACACACACATACATATATATGTATACACATACATATATATACCATGAAATACTACTCAGGCATAAAAAGAATGAAATAATGCCTTTTGTAGCAATTTGGATGGAACTGGAGACCATTATCCTAAATGAAGTATCTCAGGAATGGAAAAACAAATACCACATGTTTTTGCTATAAGTGGGAGCTAAATGAGGAGTATATAAGGCCATAAAATGATGTAATGGACATTGAAAACTAAGAAATGTGGAGGGTTGGAGGGAATGAGGGATAAAAATCTACCTACTGAGTACAATGTACACTATTCTGATGACAGGTACACTAGAAGCCCTGACTTCAGCCTTATACAATTCATCCTTGTAATAAGAAAACACATATATCACCTAAATCTATTGAAATAAAAAAAGTAGAAAAAAAGAATTTTCCAGTGCAAAGGGAAAATTTGATATTGTAGGATAGAGGAGAAGTCCTGGAGTAATGTCCTTAAACATATGAGAGGGTGTGGGATCTGCTCTATGCAAATGAATAAATTGCCTTTAGGTAGGATCCTGGAGAGGGTTTATGTTTAAAAACAGACAGGAAGGCAGATTGTGCCTGCATATGCTGATAGGTAGCTTGATGTGATGACAGAAGTCTAAAAATTCTCTTCTGATCTCTTCCATTTCCTCAGTAAAATAGGAAGCAAGGTCATCAGCTGAAAATGGGGATATGGAAGGAGCTGTTGGATATTTGAGCAGAGAGAAGGTGCTAAGTAGTCATCTAAAACAGAGAGTAAATGGACTAGGTATCAATTGCTTGATTTCCTGGCAGCATTAAGGTTCACGTGAGGTTTGTAGTCATGAAGTTACCAGACAACATGGCTATGTGTGGGTTTTTTCCAGCAAAGTTAAGCTGCATGAGCGTAGGCATGGAATACATGGGGAGCTGGAGTTAAGGGCTATGACTCTGGCAAAGTGAGAAAGGAAAAAGTTGTTGAGAGTATATACAACAGAGTGATTATAATGATTAGCTATAGAATTTAAACTGTGCAAGGGAAAGGAATACAAATCTCAAAGGAATGAGGTCCAGTGAGAAAGTGGTAGGGCTATTAATTATAGTGAGGGTGAAAGATTATTGAGTTTGTCAAAGGGAGTGAGTAGAAAAAAATAGGATTAGAATGAATAAAATTGGAGATATTGACGTAATTAGTAGTGACAAAATCCAGGGAAAGTGCATGGGAGGGTGTGGCTAAAGTCACGGAGAACAAGATCATTAGAAGAGAGGTCAAGGACCTGAGAGGTCATTGCCATTTACTAGATGTAGAATCTTAGAGAAGTTGAGGACTAGAATAACATGTTGAAAAGTCCCACAATAAATTGATCTTAATCTTTTTGATCCTGTAATTTATCATCTATAAAATGAAGATATTAACCTTTCTCTGTCTACTTTAGAGGACAATTGTGAGGATCAAATGGAACAATGTATCAGGAAGCGTCTTGGAAACAATACTCCAGTGTAAAAACATGAACATTCTATTACATTTGTTTCTGTGCACGCCTACAGAGTGTGGGGCAAGTATTTGGTGAAGCGCTGAATAGTTTATATTTCATAGATTAACAATAGGGGGCTATTTTAGGATCCTAAAGGAGAAAGTGACATGATCAAACATGATTAAATGGGATTATTTAATTTACACTGGACAGAGATAAATTTGTAATTATTTACTGATTGTTTCTGTTCTCTTGCTTTTCCAGTACAACTTTTACACTATCCCCAAATGCATGAGTTGGATCATCTCATTTTTCTTACCTTAATATTCTGATTGTTTACATGGTGAAGTCTATATTCCTTTGCCTAATGTTTAGTAGCCTCCCGGGTCTGAAGTAATTTGCTTTTCCACCTCCACACCCTGCTCACCTGCTGTGCAGCCTATCCTCCTCCAAGATCCCAGAAATAGCATGATCCTGCATGCCTCTGTGCCTTTGTTTATGTTCTTCCTTCAGGCTATGGTATTGTTCCTCACAATGGAATTAATCAAATAATGATTCCATTGGTAACATTATTTGATTTCACATGCCATATATTCAATATAACTTTTTGCCAAAGTTAAAATATAAACATATATATGTGTGTATACATATACATATATAAATTGTTAAACAATTTAAAGTGCTTATGTATCTGTCTTACTGGGCTGTAAGCTCCTTTGGGGCAGAGATCATGTCTTATTTATCTTAGTAGAAATGGACCATGAATTCCACACTCGTAAGGACCAATTATGGTTTTTTTTTCTGCTCAGTGTACATTTGTGGACTGAATAAATGAATGGAAGAATGATTGAATGTTCCCTATGCACAAGCCACCATGCTGAGTTCTGTGTTGAATATTTTTTTTAAAACTCAGTAAGTATGTGCTCAATAAAATTTGATTCATTTAAGTGCTCCTAAAGCAAAGAATTTCCCTGCTGAACTGGAAACTGCCTGCAGAGTAAGAACAAATGGAGTTTGACATGTCAACTAAGTAAAACAAGGCAGTCTTGGGGGAATGGAAAATGAGGAATGAGATCGAGCCTGGGATCAGGAGCTCGGATTTCCAGGGCCAGCCTGTGTACTGGCTTTATGACTCCAGCCACCTTGAAACATCTCTGAACATCAGTGTCCTCATCTATAAAATGATGCATTTGATTATGTGATCTCTAAGGTCCCTTCCAATGCTAACACTTCATGATTCTAAAATGCTATGAAATCGTCAGAGTTGCTGTCAAACTCAAAATCAAATTTTGCCAAGGAGAGCCACTTGTGAATTGCTAGATGGCTAATAATCTTGACTGGACAATATAACTGTTTACAAGAGAGAATATCAAATTATAATTCTTTTTTTTTTCTTGTCCAAGCCAAGATGATTGGTTCCGCAAATCATGCACTGTTCTTAGCTCAAAGTCCTAGACAAGTTTTATGCCCTGCTCTGGTTTAACGAGCATAAGTTAATGCACATCTTCAATCTAGATGGAAAATGTATGCCCCAGCTCTGTTTTAGAGGGCATGAATAAATGTGCATCTTCTTCAATCTAGGTGGAAAATGTGACATACTTCAGGTTGAGCTCCAACCAGTGTGCAGAGAATCACTTCTGGAATCATGAGAGAGACAGAAAAAAATAACCCTGCACAACTTCAACCAAATTGGAATTGATATTTGTTGCAGAGCCTGGAGGCTTGCCTCTTGGCAGAAGTAGATTTTTCCCAGTTGGTTGCAAAAGTCTAATGATATAAAACAACAGCTGGCCTTGTAATTCCTAATAGACTGCATATGCTCCTGATATTTGAGAGTGACCATGACAGCACTCCCAGTAGGAATCTCACCAACCCTCAGAAGATAGTCTTGTTCTTTTTGAAAATCATATATGGTCTTGTACATACATGCCTGTTTTTGAGGAATCTGAGATTAACAGGAGAGACATATAGAGAAAACAAGGATAAACTTTTATTTGCTTAGGGCAAAAGCTAAAAGTCTCATAATTCAATGTATGAGTGCATGACTGATTGCACTCTTTCCCATTGCTGCAGAAGCAGCAGCATGGCATAATGGAAAAACCCTGGTCTTTGGAGGCAGGTGGCTCTGGTCTTAACTAGTAGCTCCTCAATTTACTAGCTAGGTGGCTTTATGGAAGTTACTTAATATCTTTCAGTCTGTTTATTCATCTGTAAAATAAGGACACATTTCTATTGCACAGAGTTGTAAAGAAATTGGTCTTATGGTTGGTAAAATACATAGATATTTTATATATGCTAGATTTCCTTTTTGATTATAAAAGTTCTGTGCTGTGATAATGCTATCTTAAATAATTTAAAGGTGTTGCTTGAAAGTTGAGGATGAAACTCTTAGTTTTACATACAGAAAAGCTATGCAGCATTGTTCTCAAGTGAGTGTCAACTGCAGTGGTTGTCCAGTGCCTCTTAGGAAGGAGACTCAGCAGGGCTGGTTTCATGGGTATGCTTCCTGGGCAGCTGCAAAGCGCCTTGTGTTTAGAAAGGCGCCACCCTTGGTTTAATGCTCTGCTGTTGATGCCTTGAAATTCTTAATAATTTTTGAACAAAGGCCTTGCATTTTAATTTTTCACTGGGCCCTGCAAGTTATGTAGTCAATCCTGAGACTTAGGAGGGAAATTTAGCGCTATATGCATGCTTGCTCAAATTATGGAAAAAAGTGCACATACATGGAGGATGCTCTACTTTATAATAAAAATAGGTATATTAACATTTATGCTTTTAGTTTCAAAGGATAAAGTTAATTCTGAGTTGGTTTTGTAGAGTCCAAATGGAGCACATTTCACATTTACATATGTAAGCATTGTAAAGATTGGGAGATAACCAAATGGTAGCAAGAGCATTCACTTACAAAGGCTCTCAAACAAAGATGACCAAGGGACAATGAAGCATTGTGGTTAGTAGCATTCTGTAGTTTAGACAACCTGGGTTCAAATCCCAACTCTGCTTACTGGCTGTACAACTTTGGGAAAGTTGCTAAGCCTAATTTTGCCTCAGTTTATCATCTATAAAATGGAATAGTAGCAATTTCATTGGGTTAATTGTAGGGATTCCATAACTTAATACATATAAAGCCCTCTCACTGATCGACACAGTTAGTGCTCAGTAAGTTTAATCTATTATTATCATCTACAAAGTAAAAGCTAGAAAAGTTCCCCTTTCATTTGGCCATTTGCTACTTCAAGGGTTTTGAAAAGCTTTCAATTTAAAATAATAAAGATAACTTCAAATTTATTGACATTGTGAGTTTTACAAGTCTTAGAATCATGCCCACATGAGAATAACGTGTACACTTTAAAATTTTATGAAGAAAATTATGAATAGATAAACTTAGCACTTGGGAAAAAACATTTAAGTATGAGTCATTCATTTGTATTTATTTATTCATTTAACAGCTATTCACTGAGTACTTGTTACATGCCAGGCTCAGTGCTGTAAGACGAGATTCATAAGTCGACTTCATAAGTCAATGAAGATGTCTCTCCTTTCAAATAGTTCATTGTCTAATGGAGAATACAGACCTGTAATCAAGTTACAACTACAGTATGAAAAGGTCTACAAGAGGATGGGCTCAAAAGGAAATAACACTAAGGGGATCAGAGAGGGCTTCAAAGAGGAAGGAAGATTTCAGACGAGACTGGAAAGGTCATCAGGAGTTAGCTATGTGAAAAGGGAGGAGCAGTCTGAGCAAAGTTCTAAAGTTGTTTGTAAAAGTTGCACAAAATTCAGCATGACCGGAACGTAGAGTGTGAGGTGGAAGAGTAGAGAGATAGAAGACTGAATTAGCAGAGAGGAGCTATATTATTGACTTTGTAAGGCATGTTAAAGATTTGGACTTTATCCTGAAGGCATATCGAGTCTTTAAAATTGTAAAGGGTTGAGAGCATGATTAAGTTAGCATTTAGAAAATTTACTGATTGCACTATGAGTAATGGATAGGAAGGGGGAGATTATTGTTCGCAGGAAGATAGAAGGCTGTGAAATAATCCAGATGAGAGGTGATAAAGACTTGAGCTAAGGTAGTGAGAATCGTAATTGTATAGTAATAAATGGACAGAGACATCAGATACCAAGGAGAGAGAATCATGAGGACACTGAGGAAGGGAGTAGGGAAGAAGCAGGAATGATCACCAGGTTTCAGGTTTGGGTAATTGTGCGGTTGGTGAACAATCACTGATATCACTGTTTGAAAGGAGTAGGACTGAAAGAGTGAAGGCTTATATAGTAATGAATTTAGTTTGCAACATGACAAGTTTGGGGTGTCCTTGGAACATAAAATAGAAATGTTCAATAGGCAGTTAAATATAGTTTAAGGTTGGGGCTTGAGATCTCGGTTTAGAAACATATTTTGAGAATCCTTAGCACAGAGACGAAAAGTTCAATTATGAAAGGAAGGAAGCATATTTAGAGTGAGAAGAGGTTAGGAGTTTGGACAGGACCCTGAATCAGATAGAGGCAGATAAAAGAAAAATAGTTCACAAAGATCAAGAAGCAGCCAAAGAGGCAGAAGAAAAACCAGGAACTCTTTAGATATCAAAGAATCTAAAGAAAGAAAGTGTTTCAAGAAGTGAGGAATAGCAAAAAATATCTAAAAACACAGACACATCAAGTAAGGTGAGGATTGAGACATTGCCCATTAAAGTCTGCAACAAGGGCACTGCTTATCTTGGTAAGAAAATGGTAGTAGAGTCAGAAGCCGCCTTACATATTATGAAAGAATAAATGGAAAGTGAGAAGGAAGACAGGAAGGATTCCTGTAGATAATGGTGGCTGGCTAAAATTGAACCTATATACACATTCAAAAAAATGGAATTAAAAAAAAGAAAGAAAATAATGTCAACCATGCCTACCACATAATAAGAAAATAGAGAAGATGCAAAATCCAATTAACATGTAAATAGAAAAATAAACACCCAAGATTAGTAGAGTAGGTTGCAGAGCTCACAATGGAGCTGAGAGCTAGTCAGGGACTGAGCAGAAGATAAGATAATGTAGTGGATTCCTTGCAGTGGTGGAACATAGTTAACATCAATTAAGATCCACCCCAAAAAGAGAGGGACTCACTGTGAGTGGGAAATACTAAAAACAAATGAGAAGATCTGGTGAGTCAAAGCCTTGGATACTTGGGAGTCAAAAGGAAAGGACTTGGAGAGTGTGCAGGAATAGGCTTTGGAAGACAGAGAGACATTTTAGAAGCTAGAATTTATTGGGAGACTGAGTGGTGAGGGCAAGCAGAAACCATATAAAGCTAAGGGTTTTTACTGAGTCACTGCTATTTGTTTTCCATCTTGTCCGTTATTTGTTCTTTTTCCTCTCTTTCTGACTTCTTTTGGATTAATTTAATATTTTTATTTATTTTATTTTATCTTGTCTCTTGGCTTATTAACTATAATTTTCTTTAATTTTAGTAGCTGCTTTGGGGTTTATAGTGTGCATCTTTAACTTACCAAAATCAAACTTTAAGTGATGTTATATTACTTCATATATATTGTAACAACATTACAATAGTGTACTCTTTCTCCCCTGCTGACATTGTTGTAATACATTTTGTTTTTTACAGATTTTATAAATTCCACACTACATTGTTGTTATTTTTATTTAAAATTAAAGTGACATTTTAAGGATGTTTAAATAAATAAGAAAAGGTTCTTATAGATTTATCCACATAGCTACCACTTCCAGTGCTCTTCATTCCTTCAGGTAGGTACATATTTTCATCTGGTGTCATTTTCTTTTCACCTGAAGGAACTCCTTTAACACTTCTTGTAGTGTAGGTCTGCTAGCGATGCATTCTTTCAGCTTTTGTTTGTCTAAGGATCTCTTTCTTTTTTGAAGGAATTTCCTTCATTTCTGAAGAACAATTTCACTTCATATAGAATTCTAGGTTGACAGTTTTTTCTTTCAATACTTTAAAGATGCTTCTCCACTGCATTCTCCCTTGCATTTTTTCTGATAAGAAATCTGTAACCATCCTTACCTTTGTTCCTATATTTGTAATGTGTCATTGTTCTTTGGATACTTTTATACTTTTCTCTTCATTGCTGTTTTTGAGCAATTGGATTATGATGTGTGTTGGTATCATTTTCACCATGACTCTTGTTCTAAGGTTTTTTTTTTTTAGATTATAAGATCTATGGATCTATAGTATTCATTGAATTTGAAAAAAAATGTCCATTATTTTTTCAAATACTCTTTCTGTGACCCACTTCTCCTTTAAGGACTCCAATTACATATATTAGTTGTCCCACAGTGCACTGATGGCCATTTAATTTTTAAAATTATTTTTCCTCTGTATTTTATTTTGGAGACTTTCTATTGTTTTGTCTTCAATTTTGCTAATTTTTCTTTTGTGATGTCTAATCTGCTCTTAATCCCATCTAGTGAATTTTTTATCTCAGACATTATAGTTTGCATTTCCAAAAGTTTGTTTTTTGTTTATACTATGCCTTCCACATTTCTACTTAACTTTTTGGATACATGGAATGTAGTTATAATAACTGTTTTAATGTTCTTACTTGGTAATTTTAATATCTATGTCTGTTTTGGGTTATTTTTGGTTGATTGAAGTTTTTCCTCATTAGAAGTCATCTTTTCTTGGTTTGCATGTCTGGCATTTGTTGTTGTTGTTTAGATTTCAAACATTCTGAATTTTAACCTGTTGGGTGCTAGAAATTTTTGTATTCTGATAAATAGCCTTGAAGTTTATTCTGGGATGTACTTAAGTTACATGGAAAGAGTTTGAGATTTTTGGGTTTTCCTTCAGATGGGATTGGAGAATTGTTCATTCTAGGGCTAATTCCTCTCTAGCACTGAGATGAGTGTCTTCTGGGTTCCCTATTCCATTACCCATGCATTATGAGATTATCCAGTCTGGCTGGTGGAATAGACACTACCTCCAGCCCTCTCCATGTGCCAGGCACTGTTATCTTTAATCCTTTGGGTGGAACTTCCTTAGTCTCCGGTAGTTAACTTACATACCTGCCTTCAGCTGTCTACTTGAGAAAAAGCCTCTATTTCCAAAGTTTCCCTTCTGTGAAGTCCTTTTCTCTCCATGAATCTGATCTAAAAACTCTAGTTGCCTTATTCTTTCTGGATCATCAGCTTCTCCCCAACTTGTTGAGTCCCCGGGACTCTGATTGGGCTCCCACTTCTTGAACAGGGGCCTGGAAACTCTCTTAAGAACAGAACCTTGATAACCACGGGACTCATCTTGCTTGTTTCCCATTTCTTGGAGAAATCTGTCCTTTGTTGCCTCATATCCAGTGTCTTGAAAATTGTTTCATACAGATTGTTCAACATGGTTTTTGGTTGGTTCAAACAGGAGGGTTAATCTGGTCCTTATTAATCTACCTAGGCCAAAAAGAAAAGTCTAGAACTCATAATTTTTTAAATATATGTTTATATTTCCTAGCTCTGTTTACTTAAGGTGCCTAAAAGAGTATCTTCCCAGTAACAATAAGTAACTTAGTGACCAGATTTTTGTTTCTAATATAATTTCCTAGTTAAAGAGTCAGAATGGTTTGATGAAATGGTTGATTCTAGGTCTTGGCTTGGGAAATAAGCAGGTTATCCTGGGACTTTTTTATGTTAGAAAGCAAGAGTTCCAAGACTAATTGGGATACGTCAGGTGGAGCTTCCACAGGCCAAATCACCATGGGAGGTGATAATTATATAAAAATTTTATTGTAAAAATTGGTAAATAAATGAAAGTGATAAGTATTTTTCCATTTTTAAAGAGTAATTGTAGTGTTCTCCTAGTTGATGAAAGAAAACTCTTATAGAAAAATACCAACTAATAAACAGAGAAAATTATATAATTGGAAAGAATATTCATTGTTTTACAACTCTATAATGAAATTATTGATTGCTGTAATGGCTATCAAATCTACTAAAACCATTACATGAAATGTTAATTAAGAATGACACAGTCACACATAGCCAGTTAACTTTCTAATTGTAAGGGTAAAACAAAACTATTACAATGGAAAGATCTGACTCTTACCATCTTAATTAAGTGCTCAAACTTGGCATCACCAACAATAATACAGTCTGATTTTACATGCCACCTAATGTAATACAACATAAAGTACACAGCATTCTCTACAAGGTATTCCTATTGAAAATGTTTAAACCAAAGCTAATTATTTCTTTAAATCAAGCTTCCAGTTTATAGGCATGTAGGAAATAAAAGAAACAAGATAAATGACATCCAGATGGAAACAATCAATCAAGCAAATTCAGATTGTAGGAGTTCTACAAGATGACTTGTCCAGTCTCTTCAAAAATCAAAGGTATTGGACTGTTATCAATTAAGGAGAACTGAACAGGCATAACAACCAAATATGATGGGTAAACCTTAATTGGATTTTTGTTCAGGGAAAAAAAGCTAAGTAAGATATTTTGTGGACAATTGTGGGATATTTAAGTAGGGACTGGTATTATGGTATATTAGGGATTTATATTTAATTTTCTCCCAGGTAATAATATTGTGGTTATAGAGGAAAACGTCCTTATCCTGAAGAAATGTAGGGACGTCTTTATTTTTAGGAGTGTCATGATGTCTCTATCTTACTTTGAAAGGGCAAAATGTTAACAGTTAATCCATCTAGATCTTTGACCTGGGATGTACTTTATTTCACCCTTTCCTATACATTTAAAACTTTTCATAACACAATGTTTGGTGGAGGAAAGAACATATTCTACTAAACATTTTAATACCTAGAAAATTGTCCTAAGGAATTAATGATGAATGGTGGCAAAAATATTAACCATTAGAATGTCCATAACAAAATAACTTAAGTGTATAACAATTATAAATACAGATAATTTAGTTGTGTATTCTCAAAAGGAAAAGACTAATCCCAATAGAACTTTTCTTGCCAGATTAATTATAAAATTTATGTAGAGCAGCAAAGATCAAAGAATAGATAATTTATTTCTGAGAAGGAAAGAAGGGAGCAAAGACTTGTGGTTCAAGATATAAAGATTATAAAGCTCTTTTAAAGTTAAGAAAGTATGGTGTAGGGATGGATTATTGACTGATAGAACAAAATGGAAAGCTCACTAGTCAGAGTATGTATTAATGGAATTTTGATATATGATACAGATGGCATGACAAATTACTGGAGAAAGGAGAAACTATTTAGTAAATGGACTGGGAATAGTTATAATTCATATGGGAGAAAAATGAATTTGAAGCCATATCTCAAACCATAGACAAGAACCAATTCCAGATAGATAAAGAACCCAAATGTTGTGAAGGGAAGAAAGAAAAGGTCAATAGTTGGAGGAGAACATTAGGGTGGGAGATTTGTTTTTGTTTTTAAAGGTAGAGAAAACTTGAAAAGATTCAGAAAAGCATCCAGTAGAAAGGGGAATATAGTAAAGAGGAGGAGTGTCTCTAAGAAAGCAGATGGCAACTGTACAAACAACAAAGCTACTTCCATGAGCACAGTTTCAGTAATTTCTAAAAGAATGGACTTACAAACGGAAGAGAAGGAATCAGCTTAGATGGAATGTGCAGGAATTGGTTCAGGGCAGTAATCTCTTTTTTTTTTCACTGACAGGTGTGAAAGTGGAGCAGCAGGTGCAGCTACTGCTCAGTTTGTTCCTTTTGTGAGTCTTTACTTCAGGCTTCAGAAACAGGCCATGAGCCAGGACAGATAAGCCACTGCGGCGGAAAGTCAAACATAAACTCCTCAAACTCAAAGGGTATAGGAAGTGTGTGGATATAAAAAAATATGTACCGTAACCAGCCACAAAGAAGGCTACTTGAGAGAGAGTATCCTCATGAGTACCATTTACTTCCTTGCTTGCTGTGGATGTTGTTGTTTTTCTTAACCGTAGCACCAATATGCTACTTCAAAGGACAATGATCTCAGGAGATCAAAAATGGCAAGAATCTTGTATACATACACAATGGAACACTATTCAGCCATAAGACAGAATCAAATCCTGTAATTTGCAGCAATATGGTTGGAACTGGAGGCCATTATGTTACGTGAAATAAGCTGGGCACAGAGAGACTAATATCATATGTTCTCATTCATACGGGGGAGATAAAGAAGTTGATCTCATGGAGATAAAGAATAGAATGATGGGTACCAGAGGCTGTGGAAGGTGTCGGGGGAGGAGGGAGAGGGAATAAAGAAGGGTAGGTTAATAGGTACAAACATACAGTTAGATAGAAGGAATAAGTTCTAATGTTTGATGTCACAGTAGGGTAACTATAGTTAACAACAACATATTGTATGTTTCAAAGCTAGAAGAGAAGATTACCCAAACAAAGAAATGATAAATGTTCAAGGTGATGGATATACTAAATACCATGATTTGATTATTATACATTCTATGCATGTATCAAAAGGCCACATGTACCTCATAAATATGTACAAATATTATGTAAAAATCCCACAATATCTAAGAAGTCCAATAAAGCAAAGCACAATAAAATGATAAAAAATAAAATAAAAGACAGAAAGGAAAAAAAAAATATGGCATGTATTGACTCAAGCCAGTGGCAGGAAGAGGCTAGATCTAAAATTAAACTGTCTGGGCTCATATCCTGCACTACTGCACACCAGCAGTGAAACCTTGTGCAAGTTACCCAGTTTGTGAAGCTTCAGCTTCCCCTTCTATTAAGTGAAGGTTCTATAAGATCAGATTCTTTGGTTGCAAATTATAGAAACTGACACTGGCTACCATGAGAACAGGAAGTCACTGGGAGAACATGGAGCAATCCATGAATCAGAGGGAAAGCTATAGAACCGGGCTTAGGAAGAGCAGAAACCAAGGTAGCTCCAGACATACAAGAAACAGGAAAAAATGGTTGCTTTTTCTAGCATCCTAGCCCATGAATGCACAACGCACAAAAGTTCTCACCTTTTGTCAATGTGTTCAAGATTCGAATTCTAAAAAGTTTACATCCGAATAGCCTACTTTGGATTTTTTGTGTATCCTTCAGGTAGAGGAGCAGAAAGCATCTTGATCTATGGTTCTGTCAAACTGTGGATGAGTGCCACTAGGAAAATGATGGAGGGTGGTCACTACATGAAAAACAACAAATGTACGTATGCTCCATGCCTTTGGCCATCTAAATATTCACACATTTCTTCCTATACATAAACCATTGACAGTGCTTTGACCTAACATAAATATTCCACAAACAATGAAAATATATTCATCTTCTCTGTAAAGGTGGATAACCCCAAGCTGCACCCATTTCCAAGTCCAGAATCTCTGAGTAACATGTGTTTATCTCTGACTCTGCTATCAACCTGTCTTGGGAGTCTGTAGCCTGTGAATAAAGTAAAATCACACAACAAAAAAATCATGGTTTTCTGTTATAGAGCAGTGCATTTGCCTTGGTACTGATCTTCTTATGCCCCAGCAATCCCCAATGGGCAGATACGGAAAGTGAGAGCCAGAGTAGCCGTGTACTTTATCCAAAGCAACCAATGACTAAGTAGCCAAGCCGACATCTGAATCTGGTTTTGTCCAACTTTAAGGCCATCTCTTTCCTTTCCATCACTGGAAGGTTAGAACAACATGAAGTAAATGCCCTCTTTGGAAAATTTTAACAGAAATGAAAATTTTAAGGCATGAAAATAGAGCTCTGAGAAGAGTTTTAGGCCCTAGGAAGCAGAGGGTAGAAGGTTTAGAGTCATAGAAACATGAGTAATGGATGAGAAGTGTATTTATGTAATGGGGAGAGGAGGATAAATAGGGCCTTCCTATTTTTAAAACTATTTCACAGTAATGAAATACATTATACTCACTGATGACTATTCCTTCAACCATCTTCAGGGCAATGGGCAGTTGTTTAGATTGTTTTATTAGTACAAGCTTTGAGTGACATAAGTTAGTAGGTCATATGAATATCTGACTACCCAACTATAGATTTTTTTAAAACTTGATATATATAAAATAAAAATACCACTCAATTAGAGGTACATTAATGTTGAAATTGATTATTTAGGGGGGAAAATTAGATTCTCACATCAAATATCAAAACAAACAAATTCTAAATACATGAAAATGTTAGCGGCTTTAGAAATAAGAACCAGAAGGAAAAAAAAAAACTTACAAAAAATACAGAAAATGTATAAGAATGGGAAAAGCCTTTTAAAGCATAAAGGCCAGGAAATGTCCCTGCTGGCTGGGGGACAAGAATGGGTTGCTCAAGCCTTTGTGATTTATTTGCTAAGTTAGTGGCATTGGAGGTTTTCAGGTTGTGGTGCTACAGTCAGTGTCCAAAACACTGAATTCTCTTTAAAATATTTTAAGAGCACATTTCCTACCTGCACTTCTTCATACCCAGCAAAGATCAGTGCCAGACATTTTATCCTGCTAAGATTTATTCCCATTTTAAATCTTGGAAACTGCACACAGGCATAATTATTTTGGTCAATCAGGAGAAAGCTTATTCTGTTTCAAAACAAGTCATGCAAGGAAAGATTTAAGGAATTTCATTTTGCCTGAAGATGTGAAATTTAAACTTCCACTAAAGGACGCTTGGGAAAAATGTTTAGAGAAAGTCATGGTGTTGGCTAAACTCTTTCTGAGTGACTTATTCTGATGTCAGGTATGTGGTAAGGGTTAGTAAGAGACTCACATTTGGCACAATCTAGGTTCTCACAGTCTCAAATAACAAGCTGGTCATATTCGGATTTTATTTTCCTTGCAGTGTTTAGATTGCATTCCTCTGTTGGCTTGGTAAGTATTATTCAACTTACTCTTTTAAAATTTATCCATTGGTAAGCACAGAAAGCTACAGAGAATATTTTTTCTTTGTTTTTAAGTTTTGGTCAGAATATTTGAAACTAGATGCATTCCAAGGAAAACAAACTAAAGATCTCAGCTAATGACTATACTGTTGCTGCTAGAGAATTCAAGTCTTTGTGTGTCATCTCTGACTGCAATTTTTAAACTTGTGATTATATGGTGTCAAACAATGTGAGAGCTTCTGCCAAGCAAAGCAAACTCAGGGATAATGTCACAGTCAGGGGTGTTGCCAATCAATTGAATGAGCTCTAAGCAATAAGAGATGAGTTTTAAATGGGAATAGTCAGTTAGTAGAATCTTAAGAATACTGATGAATTGATGAAGTCTGTCATGTCTGTCCTAATCGGTATGGCTTAGTCTTACTTAAAGATGAAGTTCAACTTGGCTGTGTCAATAGAAATTGGGTTAAAGAACCAAACCAAAGTGCATCAATTGCATTACTCAGAGAAGAGCTTTAGGAATATTTCAAAGCTGTAGATACAAACGGATGTGAACCTCACTGAAGGAATGAACACAGCAGAATTTAAAAAAGAAAGTAGATAGCTTTATTAGAAGTTTATTCTCTAAAGCAAAACAGTATAGCAGACTTCCTTTTTATCTTGATATCCAGCAAGAAATTTGGGTTATGGACACTATCCATGAATTACACTAGATGGAAAATTAAGTCAACATTTGATATATCAATAAGAGCATTGCTGAGTTTTAGGAAATGTGGCACTACATGTTAGGATCGGGGCACTCAACACTACAGAGATTCTGGTGACTGACAGAGAATATACAGAAAAACAGGAGTGATTTTTAAGGATTGATAGTTAGGTGGAGGAAATAAAGAAAAATTAGACTCTGCCCAATCGATTCATAATTCAGGAAGGATGTGGGTAATAATGCATGAATATTTTAAAGTTTCCAGTGTTTATGAAGAAGGAAGATTTAGTGCTTTTAGAGCAATAAATTCAAGTTAGTAATTAGGATAAACTTTCTGACAGTGTTATTTGTTTTATTTGGGAGACAAACTGCTCCTGAAATGGAGAAACGGGGAAGGTTAAACCAAATACAAGCTAAGTGAAACACATTTTAGAAAAGGACAAGATTGTGGTGTCTAAGGTACCATCTGTTGTCAGGGAAGTGACTATGAAACCTGAGTTTATTGTTGGGCTGATTTTCACATGAACCCTTGGGCGTTAGAAGTTTAGAAGTAAAGTAACCGTACAACATCCTTTCTCACCATGGACACATACGTAAAGAGGAAAGCGTCGGCTCTTCTCTGCCCAATCATGGGAAGGTGCCCAAAGGAGCATGAGCCAGGAATGAACGTGGGTGAATGTAGAGGTTCCATAAGGCAAGAATATCTTCTTTGGAAGCTGAAGTCTTTTGGTTGCTTGTGCTCTGGGGCAGCTTAGAAGCACCTGGATGGTGAAGCCCCTGCTGTGTCTCCAACTCCATTTCAGCTTATTCCGTGCTCACTGCACTCAATCAGTGCTGACTTTCTTTCTGTTTCACCGCCACACTAAACTTGTTTTCTGTTAGGGCCCTTGCATTAGCCATTCCCTCTGGCTGTAATGTTTGTCCAGATCCTTATTTGACTGACTTCTTCTGTCATTCAGGTCTCAGCTGAAATGTCTTGTCAACTGCTCAGAGAAGGCTTCCCTGAACATCCTCCTCCCCTCAGTGTTTTCTTATGACTATATATGTATACAGTCCTTGAGCCTTCTAAAGTACCTGAAACAAACGTCTACACTGAGCCAAGCATAGCTCTTGCATTGAGGATATGGAAAATAATATGATAAAATGTTATCATCGGAAATGCATCTGTTATCCATGTAACATTGTTGCTTGATCTGTAACCCAATGTAGCCATTTGTTCCCTCTCAGACTTCTTTCCATAATTCTGACTGTTCCTTTGGATTTACATCTTCCCCCTTTAGAAATATAACATCTCCAGTGTGTTTTATCATAGTCAAGGAATTGTTCTGTCTCTCCAAGTCAGCTTTATTGGAGATCTGATGCCATTATTCTGTGTTACTTTTATGTATCACCTTCTGTGTTTAATTATGAAGCTGATTTGCTCATTATTGCTTTATGTTTTTCAGTCCTGTCTTAACCAGGCAATTAATGTTCTGTATTATATTTATCTAAATTCACCATATTAACCACAATGAGATATCAGTTATCTCCAGTGAGAATGGACTTTATCAAAAAGTCCCAAAACAATAAATGTTGGTGTGGATGCGGAGAGATAGGAACACTCATACACTGCTGGTGGGACTGCAAACTAGTGCAACTTCTGTGGAAAGTAATATGGAGATACCTCAAAGAGCTACAAGTAGAATCACCATTTGATTCAACAATACCATTACTGGGCATCTACCCAAAGGAACAAAAGACATGCTATAAAAAACATATCTGCACTTGCATGTTTATAGCAGCACAATTTACAATTGCAAAGATGTGGAAACAACCCAAGTGTCCATCAATACATGAGTGGATTAATAAAATGTGATATATGTATACCATGAAGTTCTACTCAGCCACGAAAACAATGGTGATCTAGCACCTCTTGTATTATCCTGGATAGAGCTGGATCCCATTCTTCTAAGTGAAGTATCACAAGAATGGAAAAACAAGCACCACATGTACTCACCATCAAATTGATATTAACTGATCAACACTTAAGTGAACATATAGTAGTAACATTCATCGGGTGTCAGGCAGGTGGGAGGGCGAGGAAGGGTTGGATATATACACACCTAATGGGTGCAGTGCGCACCGTCTGGGGGATGGACACGCTTGAAGCTCTGACTCGGGTGGGGCAATACATGTAATGTAAACATTTGTACCCCCGTAATATGCTGAAATAAAAAAATTAAAAATAAATAAATAAATTTACCATATTGCTCAACATGGAATAAACACATGATAAATTCTTTTCAGGTTGATCTTTCCACATTAATCTTCCTTTAATTATTAAGATCTCTAAAGATGACTATTGGGAAATGTGATGTTTTGTTTCTTCATCTGTTGTTTTCTTTTTAAAAAATAGTAAAGAAAAAGAAACTGTGCCTTGGAAAAATCTTCACTTTAAAAGAGAATAAGCAACTCATTACAAGGGACAAGGCTGATGGTTTTATTTTACTTTCCAGCAGTAAACAGAGTGAGAATGCTAGGCATAAAATTTTAAAAATAGTTTATGGAAATGAAAATGTATCTTAACTTTTTGCTTCATATGTTTCCTTGAAATAAAGATGGCTGAAATTTAATGATCTTTCATTTTCACTATACTTTGAATAGCATAAATCCTACCCAGATTTTAATTCATTTCTTCGAGGAAACTTTCTTCTTTACATTTCATTTCCTGAATCCTGCTTGGCAGTCCCATTTGGTTCCATCCTGAATGCTGTTTTCAAAATTGATCTAATTGCAAATGTTGGAGACCACTTGAATTGTGGAAACTTATTACCTATAATGTGTTTTTGTTCATAAAAAATATATATTAAATACAATTTACCTAATATACTTAAATATATACTTGATATATTACCTAATATTTGATATATAATAATAAATTAATAAATCAATAAAACAATTGCCATTTACTGAGGGATTGTTACATTTTAGGGACAGGACTAAAAACTGTACTTACATTTAAGAATCCTAGGGGATAGTTCTTATTACCCCTATTTTGTACATGGGAAACTGAGGCTTGGAGAGTTTAAGAAACCCATCTGAGTAAGCGGCAGAGGTAGAATTCAAATAGGGTTCTTTGTAGCTACAATGCCTTTGGCCCTGATTTCTTTGCTATGTCAAATTTCATCCATACTGTGGCCAAACAGACTTGTATTCAGATCCTTTACTGTGATCAGCATGTAGGGGAAGGTTGAGTGATTGGCAAACTCCACTGGCATTGGCGGACAGCTGGGCGATCCCCTGGGATAGTTTCCAAGCCTTTGTTTATGGTTTGTTGGAAATATAAATAGTATTTGAAGTCACAAGATCTGGATTTAAATCCTAGGTCTAGGAATCCCTTGGGTAAGTTGCTTAGTCTTCTTGCCTGTCTATTTGATGGTATTAATATCTTCCTCCCTGAGACACTTCAGGCATGATGTTATATGAAATTGTATTGGGGCAAGGGATATCTTAGATCAAACAGAAGTGGAAGTTCAAAATGATTGGCAAACTGATGGAAGGTTTCTATATGCATGGGTGCTTTGGAATCTTCGGACATGTCTGGGGGAAATGGTGACATAACCTCAACATATGTCTTTTTGCAGGGGCATGAGGAGTTTTCAGGAAGAAAATCCACGCTTAGAAAGAAGGACTCAGTGGTAATACATCTGACCAAATAATATAATAAAAACTGAATTGTTTGGACAGGAGAAAAAATTATAAATAAAGTTTGGTGTTTGGTATCCATCACTAGAAATAGTCTCCGCTGAATTTAAGACCAAATCCTATGTAGAACATAAAAATGGAAAGAGATGTTTACTAAATTCCTTGTAGAACTTTGTGGCACAAGAAAAAGCTGCTTTGGGATTACTATGACAAAGGGAAGCACACAAAAAGCATCTTTCTTACTTTGCCACACTCCATCTCACAGCTTTAGAAGCTTGTGTCATTTAGGCAATTGTGATAAAAGCTTAGGAGGCACTGGTGGCATCAGAAGAAAACATTATTTTTCAGAAGAGTGACAGGTCTGAGTGAGACCTGGACATCCTGCAGTGCCATCATTGCCTAGGGGATGTGGCTGGGTGCAGAGGATGCCAGCTGGGCTCCAGTAATGCCCGGGAGTAGGGTACTAGTCCACAGCACATCTGTGACATTCTCTGGGCACAATGAAGAACATCTAAGAGGCATTTTAAGAATAACCTGAGGTTCTTTCAGAGCAGTCAGGAACAAAAGACAAAACTGAGTGTAATCATGGCTACTATTGATCCACACACACTGGCGGGATCTGTGGAGATTGGGTTATAAGATAATACACTAGAAAAATCATCCTGTCAAGTGTTGTCCTTAGTTTTCCCCCATTCTTGACTCCCTACTCCACCACTAGAAATGTTCAAGGCATCCTTGTGTCTCAGAATGAAAGTCAAAAATCACACCAGAACTAGACTGAAGAGTCTTAAAATACAATTTTCAAAAAATTAAAATTATTACTCTCATACAAATGAATGACTGTCTAAAGATTTTATTCAGCTCACTAATTATGAGGAAATAGGATGATGATGTGGAGCTTTGGGCTCAGTTGTGTTCCCCCAAAATTCAATGTTGAAGCCCTAGCCCCCATACCTTAGAATGTAGCTATATTCAGAAATAAGATCTTTAAACAGGTCATTACATTAAAATGAGGTCTTTGGGTGGACCCTAATCAGTCTGATTGGTGTCCTTATAAGAAGAGGAAATCTGGACAGATAGAAGTATCAGAGTGTGTGCACACAGAGGAAAGACCATGTATGAACATAATAAAAAGGCAACCCTCTGCAAGCCAGGGAGATGGGCTTCAGGAGAAACCAACCCTGCCAACACCTTGATCTTGGACTTCTAGACTCCCAAACACTGAGAATAAATTTTAGTTGTTTAAGCCACTCAGTCTGTGGTACGTTGTTATGGTTGCCTTAGCAAATTAATACAAATGGCATGTTCAAAAAGCATTTGAGAAACTGAGAATTTATGGGAACTTAAGGAATATTAGAATAAGATTTCTTGGTTAGATATAAAGCTGGCCATGTCCTTTAGGAGAATCAAACATAACTTTGGATTTATCATTTCATTTTTTTTTATTTTTCATTTCTATCGGACAAAATTATCTCTACATCTACAAAACAAAAATCTATCAACTAATGTAACTTCACTAAATCTGAAACCTTAAATCCATAGTAAACAGTGAGTCAAAGAAAGCACATTGCCTAGATAATTAAATAATCTTTGGAGGATCTGTTAAATAATATCCTTCTATAATATTAAAAGGATACCTTCCAAGTTTTAAACAATTTTTCTGAGCAGGAAAAATTTGTTCCTTCCTCTTGATCTAAGAGTAGCCACTCCAATCCACATCTACTGTCCAAGGAAATACTCTTCCCAGATTGATTAACGACAGGCATGCTACCCTCATATGTGAAAATCTAATTCTCAACCATAAGAATGTGACATTATAATAGTCTGGCCTAACACTGTCTTTCAAAGTTTGGGTTTTTCAGTACTGTGTGGAAACTCAGCAGTTCCAACTAGACAGTCCAAACCTAATCTAGATCCTCTCTCAGATATCCCTAACAATGTAGGATACAGAGATAAGATTGGTATGTATATTCCTGTAATTTTAAAATATGTGTTTATGATCTTCTGTGAGCAATTGCTTGACTATTTGCCTTCTTAACGACCAGCCATAATAGCAACACAGCCCAATCCACCCCCGAGGCAGGCAAGGGACAAAACTCTGTATTGGAAACAATGTTTGGAGATACTCACTTGTTACAAGCTACAGTCAATTGACACCAGCAAACAGCATTTAATTTTCCCCACATTAATCTAGAGATTTAGTGCAATTCCAATCAAATTTCCAACAGAATTTTTTGTAGAAATGGACAAATTTATATGGAAATGAAAAGGATCTAGAATAGCCAAAACAATTTTGAAAAAGAGAAATAAAGTTGGAGGGATCACACCCCCCCCAGTTTAAGACTTAATATATGGCTATAGTCATATTTGCAGATTGATAGACTCATAGATTAATGGAACACAATAGAGAACATAGAAAATGACCCATCCAAATGTGGCCAGTAGATCTTTGACAAAGGCACAATGGACAATTCAATGAAGGAAAGGATAGTCTTTTCACTAAATAGTACAATTGTACACTCATATGCAAAAAACCTTACACCTTTTACAAAAATGAACTCAAATTGAATCATACATCTAAATGGAGAAGGCAAAATGATAAAACCTTCAGAAGAAAATATAGAAGAAAATCTTTGTGACCTGGGATTAGGCAAAGAATTCTTAGACATTACACAAAATGCATGATCTATTAAATAAAACATTGATAAATTGGACTTTATTCAAATGTAAAGCATTTGTTTCACAAAAGACATGTTGAGACAATGAAAAGACAAACTATAGACTGGAAGAAAATATTAACATATGCAAATCATATATTTGACTAAGGAATTGAATCCGGCATATATAAAGGAACCCTCAAAACTCACTAGCCAGAACACAAACACCACAATTTAAAAATGGGCAAAAGTTTTGAATGTACACTTTACCAAAGAGAATATATTGACGGCAAATAAACACATAAATGTTCAACATCCTTAGCCACTTGGTAAATGCAAATTAAAACTACGATGAGATATCTCTACATAGGTGGCAAGGACACAGAGCAATTGAGACCTGTGCATTGCTGCTGGGAATACAAAATTGTACTGCCACTCTGAAAACAATTTAGCAGTTATTATAAAGTTAAACATGCACTTCTCATATGATCCAGTAATTCCACTCCTAGGTATTTACTTTAGAGAAATGAAAACATATGTTCACACAAAAACCTGTACATGAATGGTTGTAGCAGCTCTACTCATACTCATCAAAAAGCTGGAAACAACTTAGTTGTTCTTTAACAGCAGAATGGAAAAACAAAGCAAGGTGCATCTGTGCAATGGTGTACTACTCAGCAATGAAAAGAAATGAACTATGGATACGTTAGTTGATAAATCTCAAAGGCATTATGTTGCTTGAAAGAAGCCAGTCTCAAATTTTGCATACTACCTGTTTCTAGCAATATGATATTCTTGAAAAGACTGTAGTGATGAACAGACTGGTGGTTACCAGGGGGTAGGGAAGGGGAGAAAGTGTGACCACAAAGGGATATCACAAGGAGCCACTTGGGACAATGGAACAATTCTGTGTCCTGATTGTAATGTGGTTACATGAACCTATACATGTGTTAATTCATAAAACTATATGTGAAAAAAAGTCAATTTTACTTTATGTTAATAAAAAAGAATTCTTAGGGTCAGCACCCTCCCAGGCTCTCTGTAGCACAATGCTATCCCTGTTCTTGTATCTATTGCCATATTGTCATCCTTTTCAACAACAATCCTCATGCACTTCCTCTACCTACTCCATAACATGCAGCAAATTGTTCTCTGTCTCACTGAAGTTGTTCCCCAAAGACACTCATGATCCCTACTCTCCTACCTTTGAGAACTTCACTAAGAGTTCTGGCTTGCTCTGCCCTGCCATGTCTTGATTCCTATAACTCTTCCCCTGTATCCTTCTTTTTGGCACATATTCTAACACTTAGATTATTTACAAAATGTTTCAGGTGCATATATTGCTCTGTCATGACCCAAAATTTTTTGCTTCAAAAAGCATGCGGATAGAGAACAAACCCCAGACTTGCTGGAGCCAGAGTAATCAAAATGTTATGTTGGAAAAAGAGCCGATATTATTTCTATGAGTGTGAGACTTTTGGGAGGATAGCTTAGGACAAAATATGAGTGCATATGGAATTCCAATTGTCCACAAAATGATTAATCACAGAATTTCACTGAAGAATATGCATACACATAACCACACATGTTCATGCACACACACACATGCACACACACACATTTGCACTGAGCTTATAATGAACACTATCCATCCAAAGTGGGTAGTTATGATCAAATTATGGTATTTTTCTGTTTTATTGATACATAATAATTGTACATATTCATGGAGTACATGTTACATCTTGATACAAGCACGCAACATACAATGATCAAATCAGGGTAACTGGGACATGATTCATCTGAAACATTCATCATTGCTTTATGTTGGGAGCATTTGAAAACTTCTAGCTATTCTGAAATACAATAAACTATTGTCAACTATAGTTGCCCCATTGTACCCCTGAACATCAGAACTTCTTCCTTCTATTTACCAGAATTATTTTTCTGGTTTTTTTTATATTGAACATACTCATATAATTTCATTTGCATGTCTCTTTTATATAACCCCCAAGAAGTTTTGTCTGGCCTCTCTTCTAATGTATAATAATTCTGTCGATAATCTTTGACCATTTATATTTTTGCAATCAAGTTCTGAAAGGGGCCAGGATATTTTTACATTGGTAAAGCTGCAAATGTTTTTACTCCAAACATTCTATTTTCAGCCAGATTTGTCTCTGTGGCTTTCTCTGCTGGGAGCCCTCATTCGACATTCATTTAACACACTGAGCACTTACCATGCGCCAGGTTAGATGTTGTGAGTAGAGCAGTAAATGAGACAGACATTGTCCCTGCATTCACAGGCCCACAAACTAGTGATTGCATATAGGCAAATGAGCCGAAATCTACAGGACCTGTGTACAGGATGTGTAAGTTGTGGATGCACATAGAAGAGGTGCCTGGTATGGTCAATAGGAGTCACAGAAGCTTCCCTGGAGGGAATAATGTTCAGCTGAGTTTTCAGAATAGATACGAGTTAGGTAGGCTATGGAAGATGGGAAAGAATTGATAGAAGAGAAACCTTGTGACAACCTTATGTCAAATGGTCTGGTTTTCTGGTACCCATATAACTTCACATCTTAGAACCATGCCTCATCCTCCTATAAAGTCTTCCCTTGCATCTCTGAAACATGGTGTTCGTCTGTCCTGTGAACTCAGCCAAATATGTTGCCTGCATCTCTCTTTTGGCACCTCTAGGCTTGCCTCAAAAGTGTAGAATATCTGTTCATATGGGTGAGCTGGTTAGGATCACAGGCTAGGGCAAGAGCCCCAGGGTTTGAATTCTAGCTGTGTGATCTTTCATTATTTATCGACCTCTCTTGTATTTTCAGTTTCCTCATCTACAAAATGAGTAATAATACCTAATTCACTGATGATTTGTTGCAAAGGTTACGTGAACTAGTAAATACAACAGCACATTTATTTAGAATAGTGCATGAGACATGATATTAAGCATTAATATAAATGTTACTACTAATAAGTATGTGTGCCATAGTTTCCCAATTAAATTATAATATGAAGATCTGGAAGGCAAAATCAAGTTTTAATTAAAAAAAAAGCAAAGAGTTTGCACATAAATTTCATTCAATTCTTTCAATACACTGTGAGTTTGACATTATTTTCCTCTTATTTCAGATATGCATGCTGAGGCTCAGAGATCTTAACTTAATTGCCTAAGTTTGCCAGCAAATTAATGGGAGAGTTTAATTCCTTCTCAGTGTAAAGACCTTGCTATTTCCATGACATAATGAAATAGGAGAAGAAGTAAACTGTGTCACCTGTGTTTTTCTGGTCACAAGCAACAGAAACAGAATTTGGCTAACTTAAGCCAAAAGGAAGTGATTGGAAGGGTACCTGGTAACTTTCAGATTGATGGGATGAAGACAGGGCGAGGTCTGAAAAAGGAAGCTGAGTGTCCAGCAGCACATCCCGGTTAGAGAGTTACCACCGCCCCCAGTCTGAAGCCTGCCACCACAGCCACCAAAGCAGACTCTAAGCAATCCCTGTCTTTTTGTGACAATGCTGTGGTTTCACGCTGTAGGTGTGGCTGCTCCCCTAGAGGTTAGGTGGCAGGGAGACCAGGTATCTGGCCTCTGAGGGTCCTGCCACCTCAAACCTACAGTGCCAGAGTTCCCAACACAGGGATGAAGTTGTGCTGCAGAACAGTCAAGGAAGAAATGACAAATGTGATCACCCTTTAAGATTTTCCTTTTGGAAACCTTGCTAACTTTCCTTGTGATCCAAAGCTATAAATATAGCACTTTTTAAGCCTAGGAAACAGGGAGGCCAGCTTTATCTGCTCTGGCTGGCTGTGCCTGTGTTCTGAGCCAACTTGCCAGAGTAAGAGCAGAAAGGAAAGATTCAGGTTTCCAGTGTCGAATGCGTGTGTGTAGACTTAGGGGAAACTGCGATGATGCAGAATAAGCACGAAGAAGAAGAGGAGGGGCTAGGATTCTAGTTACTGTGAAAGAATCAAGGAGAAGTTCAAGTGTAAGCAAAGTGAGGAAGAAAAAGAAACAAACACAAATATTAAAAGTCTAGAAAATGATCCTAATGAAGGTTGAGAAAATAAGACTAGTTTTATGTAATATATGGGAATTAAAAAAAAGAACCTCAATATGTAATAATGTTGCAGATTCTGACTTAGAGATCGTAATAGTAACAATAAGGCTCGTTATAGGAGGAACACAGAGGGGGCCAAAGGAAGAGATTTGGGTACTGTGTCAGAAACAGTTATTCTAAAAGGAAATTAAGAGTTCCAGCCCTGCTGCACTGTCTCCCCCTGCCCCCCGTCCCCCAGATTTTAAAGCCTGTTCAGACTTCACATTTTCAAGCAAAACCACAAATTCCTGACTGGGTCACATGGTACTAAGTCCTTTCATATTTCCTTTGATGTGTGAGTATGTGTAATGGGGTGACCGTCCTCTCACTGGGCCCATAGCTTCAGGGACAGACACACAGAGACTAGAGAGGGAAGAGGGGAACAACCATCTAGCTGGCCAGAGTTGCAGAATTTAATAATAAAGATCAGTGAAATTTTTACCCAAATCATCTACAGTGAGCAGTGTCTATAACAATATATATACCTATAATAGCAGGTATAATCAGGGTTTTCTGCATGTAAAGTGGGGAAAATTTTTAAAATAATTTTAACTACCATTTACTGAGGACTTAATATTCTCATTAAGTATAACCATCATTCTACGTTCCTTCATTGAATTCTCACAGCAACCTAAGGGGTGGGTAAAGTTACTGTCTCCATCATACAAATGAGGAAATGGAGGCTTGTGGGTTTGGAAAACCTGTGCACGCTCACGTTCAAGCAAAGCTGGGACTTGAACTTGGATCTATGGAACACTTTGGCAGTTAGCTGATTTCTGCTGCAGATAACAGAATATCAACCAAAAGTCTCTTAAATCCTAAAGCATATGCTGCTGAACATGGCGGAGAATCTGAAGGGAGGGCTGTTCAGCAGCACAGTGATGGCATCGAGCACCACGGGTTCCCACCTTTCTACTCTGCTCTACGTGTGGGTGATGGCTCACGTTCCAGAGCACAGCTGTATTTGTTTCTGGCATCTCATGAAGCCAGGAACACATTCGTTTAGGAAGGAAAGGGGAATATCCTTCATACATCTTTTTTATTCGTGACAAAACCTTTCCTCCAACGCCCCCAGTAGGTTTCTCTGCCTGTGCTATCGACTGGTATTAAGCCACATATCTACGCCTAAATGCAGTCACCTTCCAACATACGGACTTACTAGTATCGACTTAGACCAATCATGATTCACTCCCTGAGGCTGTTACAGGGGTCAACTACCCTCAGCCAGCAGAAAGAAGGGGGACACTGGGAGAGGGGTTGTGGCAATGGCTGCTGGAAAGGCAAGAAAATTTGTCTACCACCAGTACTACAACCAACTTCTTGCTCTAAGAACTACGTTAGTTCTAACATGGCTCACGGAAATGGAGGCGAGGAGGGCAGAGGAGGGAAGACAAAGTGTATTGAGCTCTTAGTATGTGAGTTACATTAGCACTTTTCACATACTTCACCGCGTGCACTTCACGTGGTACTTACTTTTATTGTGCCCATTTTCTAGAGGCTCTGTTAAGGCCTTCAAATCATACAGCTTGAAATGTGATGATCTGAATTCAAATTGATTAGAAAGTACATGGTCTTTAGCTCTTAGGGGAGAATGATGGGAAGTTACTCACCTTAGATACAAGCATAAAAGAGACCAGTATCAGAGGAAAACTGCCATCTTTTGGAAAACTTGTTAAATGCCTCTTTGCATCTCCAACCTTCTCAACACCTCAAATTAAGCCATTTGTCCATTAGTTGTGTGCACAGCCAGTTGTACATGTGTCTCTGCTTTTGCCTTTTGGTATTGTGTAACTGAGTAAGAGGAAACTTTTGTGACTCTCCACTGAATGCCTGCTTCCATTTATCAGAGGCTAAGGCAATCATGGGCAGCACTGGTGGGAAACCAGAAAAAAAGAAAGAAAGAAAAACAACAACAATGAAACACACACACACACACACACACACACACACACACACAAGCAGGAATGGAACAAGGAACTCCAAACGGGGCTTCTAATATTTCATTGTTATTGAAAATTACACTTCATAAAAAGTCTTGTTCATTTAAAGTTTGAAGAATGACAGAAAAATGGCTTTCATACTTAGGTCTGCTAAATGTATGATAAATCAAAAAAGATGGAAGAAGGAGAAACTTCAAGAAAAACAAAACAGAAAATCAGTGTGTAGTATAAATAACACTTCATTAGTGCTGGGGTGCCTTACAAAGCAGTCTAGAAAATTCCACAGAGTAATCGTAGTATACAGCGCAGAAGAGAATAATTTACTATCGTTAGGGGTTTGTAATCCCTACAAGGGAAAGGAGAATGTATGCACATGGCTCTCTAATGATAGCAGACTTGCAGGCATAAATCCCTAAATGATGAGATGTGAATACATTTTATAAATTCAAGTTTCTGTTGGGGAAGAAAAAGTCAGGCTGTCTGGTGTGACTGGTGTGCTGAGCTAAGCCTATTGCTGAGAGCTGAGAGCTGCAGCCTTGGGAGTGTGCTACGTCCCTTCTGTCTTAAGAGAGGCCATGCTCAGGGGTAGAGCACAGTGGCTTGGTCTCTAGCTCACCAGGCACACGTCAATGCTATCCACACACAGTTCTTGGTCGATGCCAAAGCCGTGGCAGCATGCCACACCATGCCCAAACACCCTCAGCAATAACTCAAGCGTTTTCCGTCCAGAAAGCTTTCTTCCTGTACTAAGCTTCAGACACCTCAGCTTAATGTAGGTCCAGTGCAAAATAAGGAATAGGAAAAATTAACGATCGTACACTCTACCCTCCAAAGTCCCCTCTCCTTTCCTACCCGAGTTTCTTCTCTTCATTCTATTTAATTCTCAAACTCTCAACAAAAGCTTCTCTGAAGCAAAGATCTGAAACTTATTAACACAGAAAGGCAAATGAAAGACAAGAGCTTAAGTATTACTTCTCCCACAGGCCTCTTTTATTGTAACATGGATCAAATCCTTAAATTAAGCAAAATTTAGAACAATTTTCAAAAGAGTATTCTCTGGATGCAAAGATGCCTGGATGTTAGATGGGAAGAAGGAAGTTCCCAGAGGCTGGGTTAGACCTATGGAGAGATTGCTAGAGTTTAACCAGGGAATTATAAGAATCAGTGAGGATGGAACAAAGCAACACACCACATCTAAAGAGGAGACAACACAAATGTGAAGAAATAAGATTCCAGGTCAGATACCAGGAGAAAGAGGCCCACGCTGGAAAGCAGGAACATGAGACTAGGGTTCTAGGACCTGTGGTCCAGGAGGAGGCCGTGAACAACACAGAGGATGCCGGAAACCTGCTGTTAAATAGTGCTGGACTAGGTTAAATCAGGGGTTCTTCACCTGGTGAAAGGGGTGGCCTAGGAGAGAGGACAATGGTCTGTAGACAGCCTTCAAGAGGTCTGAGAACACCCTTCACTCTTATTTAAAATGTTGTGCAAAGAGAAGACTTGAAGCTTTGATTAATTTCTCAAAGCAGTATATCTCCATAAAATGATCGAGTATAGCAAGCCAATGAAAGGCGCCTGTGTGGGCCCCTGGGATCTCACTGCAGTGGCGGTTGTCTGCTGTCAGTCATGCAGTTCAGCCTGGTTCTCACCCTCTCATTCCATCTTCTTTCAGCACCCACAGCAGGGCTGGTAACCCATTCATATTCCCTTCTCCTAGTTGTACCCCCAACGGAGGAAAAAGTCATTATACTTGATTAGAACTATTATGAAACAGCATCTCTCTCTCTCTCTCTCTCTGGTGACCCATGGGAATGATGCACCCTCCTCTGGAAGTGTAGGTCATCCCCAATGCCCTTGTCTCCTCTCTGCTCTTCTGGCTGAACAGCCACTCAACCACAGACTCTTATCTTGCAGATTTCTCAGGTGGGAGCCAGATGCCTATCTACCAGATAGCCTGGGCTCCAGGGGATACATATCAAACTCTCCAAAATGCCCCTTTCCCTAGGACTGTGGTTGGGGATGGGATGGGAATGGAACACACAGTACACAAATAGGTTTCAAAAGTCCCTTTGAACTTTACACTCCTTGGGCACTGTAACTTCAAATATTTTATGCTCTCAAGTATTAACAGATGCCAGGCCAAAGTCTCAGAGCCTGTAATTAGCTACCTTCTTTGCAAGCCCTGCATAAGTAATCTTATTTTGGGTTGTGGGAGGAGTTGGAGTATTTTTTCTTGAGGCCATGAGTGAAACTAAGACTGAAATAGTTTGATGTTGACAATCTGTTACTTATGGGTATGTTAAGGGGTAGGAGGGGATCCCATAGCTATTAGCAGTTTCCACTGGAGACAAACACCAGTCTATCAAAGCACTAAGTAGACTAAGAAAAGAAATTGTAGAAGATGTAAACAGATGGAAAAATCTACCTTGCTCATGGATTGGTAGAATCAATATTGTTAAAATGTCCATACTACCTAAAATGATCTATAGAATTAATGCAATTCCTACCAAGGTACCATCATCATTCTTTACAGATCTAGAAAAAATAATTCTACACTTTGTATGGAACCAGAGAAGACCTCGTATAGCCAAAGCAATCTTAAGTAAAAAGAACAAACTGGGAGGTATCAGTCTACCAGACTTCAAGCTGTACTACAAGGCTATAGTAACTAAAACAGCATGGTACTGGCACAATAACAGAGACTGAGAATCCAGAGATGAAACCATCTGCATATGGTAATCTAATATTTGACAAAGGAGACAAAAATATACACTGGGGAAAAGAATCTCTTTTCAATAAATGGTGCTGGGAAAACTGGATAGCTACATGCAGAAGAATGAAACTGGATCCCCACCTCTCACCTCTCACAAAACTCAATTCAAGATGGATAACAGACTTAAACCTAAGACATGAAACCTTAAGAATTCTAGAAGAAGATGTTGGGAAGACCCTTTCAGACATCATCCTAGGCAAAGAATTTTTGAATAAGACCCCCAAAGCAATCACCGCAGCAATAAAAATAAATAAATTGGATCTGATAAAATTAAAAAGCTTTTGCACAGCCAAGGAAACTATCATTAGGGTGAATAGACAGCGTACAGAATGGGAGAAAATATTTGCTCTCTACATATCTGATAAAGGGCTGATAACAAGAATCTATCTAGAATTTAAATCAACAAGAAAAAGTCAAACAACCCCATCAATAAATGGGCAAAGGAAATGGACAGAAACTTTTCAAAAGAAGACAGAATAATGGCCAGCAAACATATAAAAAAATGCTCAACATCTCTAATCATTAGAGAAATGCAATTCAAAACCACAATGAGATATCACCTAACCCCAGTGAGGTTGGCCTCTATCAAAAAATCCCAAAGCAACAAATGCTGGCAAGGATGTGGAGAGACAGGAACACTCTTACACTGCTGATGGGACTGCAAATTGGTGCAACCTCTGTGGAAAAGAATTTTAGCTCAAAGAGCTAAAATAGAAATACCATTTGATCCAGCAATAGCACTATTAGGCATCTACCTAAAAGAGCAAAAGACGTTCTATAATAAAGACATCTGCACCCGAATGTTTATGGCAGCACAATTCACTATTGCAAGGATGTGGAAACGACCCAAGTGCCCATCAATTCATGAGTGGATTATTAAAATTTGGTATGTGTATACAATGGAATATTACTCAATTATAAGAAACAACAGTGATCTAGTACCTCTTATATTTTCCTGGATTGAGCTTGAGCCCATTATCT
>JAQIFY010001279.1:0-14310 GCA_028533085.1 Varecia variegata | reverse complement strand
GTGAGTGCCGTGGCATCAGCCTAGCTCACAGCAACCTCAAACTCCTGGGCTTAAGCAATCCTTCTGCCTCAGCCTCCCGAGTAGCTGGGACTACAGGCATGTGCCACCATGCCTGGCTAATTTTTTCTATATATATTTTTAGTTGGCCAGATAATTTCTTTCTATTTTTAGTAGAGACGGGGTCTCGCTCTTGCTCAGGTTGGTCTCGAACTCCTGACCTCGAGCGATCCTCCCGCCTCGGCCTCCCAGAGTGCTAGGATTACAGGTGTGAGCCACCGCGCCCGGCCTAGAAAGACTCTTGACCTTAAGTGTAGAGACCAGCTAACCAGGGGCTTCAACACAGGAGTTGAAGGTTTTTCCTACATAGGAAAATATCAAGATAAATAGGGTAGAATGAAGACTTTTTTGGCTGTACTTTGGAGGTTTTTTTTTTTTTTTTTTTTTAAGTTAAGCACTTAATTTTTTTAGAGCAATTTTAGGTTCACAGCAAAATTGAGAGGAATGTACAGAGATATCAGATATACTCTGGCCTGTCATTATTAATGTCTCCCACCAGAGTGATACATTGTTATAAATGATGGACCTACACTGACACATCATTATCACCCAAAGTCCATTAGGGTTCACTCTTGGCGTTGGACATGTATAATGACATATATCAACCATTATAATATCATGCAAAGTGTTTTCACTGTGTTAAAATTCCTCTGTGTTCTATTTAGTCATCCTTCCCCTTTAATCCTTGACAACACTCATCTTTTTACTGTCTCCATAGTTTTGCCTTTTCCAGAATATCATATAGTTAGAATCGTACAATATGTAGTCGTTTGAGATTGGCTTCTTTCACTTGATAATATGTTTTAAGGTTCCTCCATGTCTTTTCACAGTTTGACAGCTCATTTCTTTTTAACACTCAATAATATTCCAATGCCTGGATGTACTACAGTTTATCCCTTAACCTGCTGAAGGACATCTTGGTCGTTTCCAAGTTTTGGCAATTATGAATAATGCTGCTATGAATATCCATGTACAGGCTTTCATGTGGATGTAAGTTTTCAGCTCTCTTGAGTAAATACCAAGGAGTATAATTGCTGGATCATATGGTGAAAGTATGTTTAGTTTTGTAAGAAACTGCTACACTGTCTTCCAAAGTGGCTGTACCATTTTGCCTTCCCACCTGCAATGAATGAGAGTTCTTGTTGTTCCTCATCCTCACCAGCATTTGATGTTGTCAGTGTTCTGTGTGTAGTGGTATCTTGTTTTAATGTGCATTTCCCTGATGACAAATGATATGGAGCATCTTTTCGTATGCATATTTGCTATCTATATATCTTTGTATCTTCTTTGGTGAGGTCTCTATTAAGATCTTTGCCTGTTTTTTAAATTGGGTTTATTTTCCTTTTGTTGAGTTTTAAGTTTCCATTTCATTTATTATTATTATTATTTTTTTTTTTTTGGAGACAGAGTCCTGCTCTGTCACCCCAGGTAGAGTGCAGTGGTGTGATCATAATTCACTGCAGCCTCAAACTCCTGGGCTTAAGCGATCCTCCTGCCTCAGCCTCCTGGTTAGCTGGGACTACTGGCGTTAGTCACTATGCCTGCCTAATTTTTTTTATTTTTTTTAGAGATGGGGTCTCCTTGCTCAGGCTGGTCTCAAACACCTGGCCTCAAGCAATCCTCCCACCTTGGCCTCCTAAAATACTAGAATTACAGGTGTGCCCATTTTTGCTATTTTGAAAAGTTACTATTATACTACACCTGGCCCGTTTTTGCTATTTTGAAAAGTTACTATTATACTACCATGAACTTCCTCTGCATATGTCCAAGAGTCTAGTATAAATTTAGGAGTAGAATTGCAGGATTGTAAGATAATAACGTGGTCAACCCTAGTAAATAGTGCCAAATTGTTTTCCAAAGTAGCAATACCAGTTTATATCCTCATCAGAAGTCCCTGATGTTCTATATCTTTACCAATATTTGATATTTTCAGACTTTAAAATATTTGCTAGTCTGTGCTATGCCTCTCTTTTTGTGTTCAAGTGGTTTCAGATTGTGTCAAAAGGCAAGATTCATCTTGTGTTGGCATATCATGAGGACTTTAATTTTTTTCCTTTTTTTTTTTGTTTGGGCCATGCTAATCTTCTCTGTATCATTCCAGTGTTAGTACTTGTGCTGCTGAAATGAGCGTGAGGACTTTAATTTTGAATGTGATGATAAAATTTTGGTAATTTTGTGAGAGCCATTATATATTTGATTAATACAAAGTCAAAACTAGAATATAAAATCCACTTATGTTAATTTAAAAGTGATTATAATGTTTCATTAATTTAAAAAACTCCTATGTATATTTAGTTTAAGATACTTGAAAACCCAGAGATGCTATCTATACATAGAATTTGTAGTTATATACTATTACCTGATGTTTTTGGAAAATGTTTGTAAATAAGTGTTACAACAGGCCATCACTTAATGACCAAAAATTACAACGTTTCCTAAAACAACTCCCTAATCTAGTGATTCACAAAGAGACACAAGCCATTTCGGCAGATATTTCAGAATCACTGGGATTTTAACCACAAATACATTCAGTACACTCCTGCTCCTCCCCCTTGTCCCCCTCAAAAAGAAAACCAGACTAAGGGTCGTCTAATTCTTACCCCTCTTTCTGTCCTCTCTTCCACTCAGTCCATCTCCAGTTGAGAATTGTTGTAATAGCTTTGTAGCCTCATTGCCTCTGTTATTGATAGGACTGTGGTCCAGGCAGAAAGTTAAGTTAGATTTGTGTGTGCTATGCACAGTGGGGCACTACTTTTCATTTAATTCTCAAAGTTTCTTCCAACAGATAGATAAAGATGGGGAGTCAGAGGCGCAGAGAGAAGTAATTTGGCCAAGGTCACAAGTGCTGGTTGGGATTTAAGTCCAGGTCCATCTGGCATTGAAATCAGTGTTCTTTCCATTAAGCCATTCTGCTTCATTAAAAAAAGAAAAAGGTTAAGATAGTCTTGTAAATTGTTCCAATACTATATTTTAAAGTTTTTAGTTTAGTTAAGATTAAGTTGTAATTTTGAGAAGGAAAAAAAGGTGTAAAAGATGTGTTGATTTAGCAAACAAAGTATCTATGCAAATCATGTTCAGACATGGCAAAATCAGCCTTATTTTTGACTCTGCAAAATTTAGGAGGGAGAATAATTTGTACTAATTACTACCCAAGAGGTAGTGGAAACAGCACTGCCTAAGAACCACAAGAGTTTTCTGGTTTTAAACATCACTGATCAGGAATCTGTAAGCTCTTTTTCTTTGTAGTCTCTTGTTTTTCTTTCTGTGATTTTTCAATCCTCTTCTTTTCCATTTCCAGTTAGAAGTCTCTTAATCTTTTCCTTTTGTACTTTTTCCCTGTGAGGAACAATGCATTCATTTTTTTAAGCTATAGTCAGTTCTATTTAAAATAATTTGGAAAATGGAAAGAATGAGAGGGGAATCCAGTCTCTAAGAAAGTAGTAATTAGTCCTAGCAGAAGGGAGAGGAAATAGCAAGAGAATGAAGGAAAGAATACTTTTTTAGGCTGAAAGATTCCATTGAGTTGGCAGTTAACGGGGTAGGGGCTTACAGTATTTGCCAGAGAAAAACCATTACCTGAGGAATTCATCAGTGATTTTTAAGGGGGAACGCTCTAGGCCTGGGAGTGCTGATGGGTCAAAGAGTGCTTGAGCAACTGGTGGTTAAAAATGCCAATGTGCAATGAGCACTTTCACTGATGAGCAGCAGAGAAACAGAGTGGAGTAGACCAGAATCATAAGGTTTAGGGCATTCCGTGGGTGAGGATGTTAAAAAAAGAAAATTTATAGGCATAGTTACAGAATTATCAGTTTAGCAGCAGATGATAACGTCATACACAAGAATTTTTTAGCTGAGGTGGGAGGATTGCTTGAGCTCAGGAGTTTGAGATGAGCCTGAGCAAGAGTGAGATCTCTACTGAAAAACAGAAATAATTAGGAGGGTGTGGTGGCGTGCACACAGGAGGCTGAGGCAGGAGGATCGCTTGAGCCCAGGAGTTTGAGGTTGCTGTGAGCTAGGCTGATGTCACAGCACTCTAGCTTGGGCAATAGAGTCGGACTCTGTCTCAAAAAAAATAAAAAATTAAAAAAATTGTTTTCTACCTCAGTGGCTTTCAGATATTTTTTGAAGGTGACTCACAGTACAAAATATTTACACTTTTACATCACAATCGGCATATGTATGTATATGTAATTACATATACAAGTGTTTCGGGAAACAATACTTAACCATGACTTCATGCAAGACCCTCTGATACTTTTCTTTTTCATTAAAAAGAAATGTTGGTCACAACCCACCAAATGAATTTCATGAACCATGAATGTGTTGTTACTCAATTTGGAAGCCTGTTCAAACTTACATATTATTTTATTTTAAAGAAAAATTGATGTTTTCTGAATAGCTGTGCTGTTATTTTTGAAGTATTTTTATAGGGAAAAAAAGCACAAGAGAATAGGTCATATATTATAACCCTGTTTTTCTTAGTTATTGCTATGGAGTGAATGAAATGTTTCTTCCCCCAGAATTTATATGTTGAATCCTAATCCTCAAGATGATGATGTTTGGTGGTGGGACCTTTGGGAGGTGATTAAGTCATGAAGGGAGAGCCCCTGTGAGTGGGATTGGTGCTCTTATGAAAGAGACTACAGAGAGCTCCTTTCCTCTTTCTGCCACGTGAGGACAGAATGAACCATGGCTATTTATGAACCAGGAATTGAGCCCTCAGGAGACACCCCATCTGCCAGTGCCTTGCTCTTGTACTTTCTAGCCTCTAGGACTGTGAACAATAAATTCCTATTGTTATAAACCACCCAATGTATGACAGTTTGTTATAGCAGCTGGTACTAAGACAGTTATCTACAGCTGAAATAAGCTTCACTATTAGACCTAAGTAAACACATCTTTCTTTTTTTTTGAGGCAGTATCGCTCTGTCACCACGGCTAGAGTGTAGTGGCATCATTGTGGCTCACTGCAACCTCAAACTGCTGGGCTCAAGTGATCCTCCTGACTCAGACTTCCAAGTAGCTGGGACTACAGGCATGTGCCACCAAGGCTGGCTAATTTTCTACTTTTTGTAGAGAGGGGGGTCTCGCTCTTACTCAGGCTGGTCTTGAACTCCTGACCTCAAGTGATCCTCCCATCTCGGCCTCCCGGAGTGCTAGGATTACAGGCATGACCACTGCAACTGGTCATCATTGTTAACCTAGTACCAGCTATCTGATCAGTGTATACATAACCCCAAAAAGAAGTAAATTCAGTAGGTGGTTCTTAATCTTTAGCTCTCTGACCTATTTTAGTAACAAAGAAGCATCGCACCTAGAAAAATTGTAAGGAAGTACACCATTATATTGACAGTGGTTAACTCTGGGTTGTGGGATATAAATGATTTATATTTATTTACTTATTTCCTACCTTTTCAATTTTTGTACATTAAGCATATGTTTTTATCATCAGAAAAACTTAAACCTACAATAATGGGAGATAAGTAATACTTGAGCTCTTGCTACGTGCCAGGCAACTTTTCAGACTCTTAACATACATTAACTTATTTAATATTCCCAATGACTTTGTGAATTAGGTACTGTCCATTCAGGCTTCTATAACCAAGTATATAATGCCATAGACTGGGTGGCTTATAAACAGTAGAAATTTATCGCTCACAGTCCTGGAGGCTGGGAAGTGTAAGATGAAGGCACTGGTAGATTTGGTGACTGTTGAAGGCCTGCTGCTTCTTGGCTCATTGAGTCTGCCTTTTCACTGGGTCACATAGTAGAAGGAAGAAAGAAGCTGTCTGGGGTCTCTTTCATAAGGACACTCATCCCACTCAGGATGAGGGATCCACCCTCATGACCTAATCACCTTCCAAAGGCCCTACCTCCTAATACCGTCACCTTGAGTGTGGATTTTAACATACAAATTTTCGGAGGACACAAACATTCAATTCATTGCAGGTACTGTTATCTTCATTTTACATTTGAGGAAACTGCAGCACAAAGAGTTTAAATTACTTGCCCAGAGTTATCCATCTAATCTGTGGTGGAGATGGGATTCAAATTCTGGCAAGCTGACCACTAATCTGAGGGAGAATTGATCTGAGGCTTTTGCAATTTTAAACTTTTTTTCCTAATTACCGTAGTCTGCTTGGACTGATGCTATATTGGTTTTTTTTAATTTGTTTGCCTTATTTGTGTATTTGTCCATTTTTATAATTTTTATGCCTAGTGTTATAAGTCTTTCTCTTATTTACCTTAGGGAGTTTAAAACATTTGCATTTATTATCTTAACTGGCATTTTTAATTGATTTTATTCTGTTATATTTTATACTGTCTTATTTTGGTTTGTTTTTAGGTTTTCCTTTATAGAGCATAATTTCTTTGGTTTTGTTCGCTATAATGATTTGGAAGGCATGTATCTTTGCTTTTTTCTTCCCCAAATATAAGAGAGACAAAAATTATTTATGTAACATTATGACCATTTTTTAACATTTTGAAATAATCACATATTTATAGAAATAAAATTTAGAAATAGAAATTTATAAGTAGAGTTCAAAGAACTATTCCCTGAACTACTTGAGAATAAGTTGCAAACTTGATGTTGCCTTATCTCATCCCCAAAATCTTCAAGTGTGTATCTCGAGGACAAGCAAGGACATTGTCCTATATTACCGCAATAGTACCACCAAAATCAGGAAAGTAACATTGATAAATGACTACTATCTAATCCTCAGTCTCTATTTAAGTTTTACCAATTGTATCAATAGTGTTCTTCAGAGCAAAAGGACCCAGTCCAGACTCACCTATTGCACTTCATTGTATTGTTTCTTTAGTCTCCTCCAATCTGGAAGAGTTTCTCAATTTTTACTTTTGTGACCTTGACCCTCTTAAAGATTGGAGACCAGGTATTTTGTAGAACTTCCCTCAATGTGGATTTGCCTGATATTTCCTCATGATTAGATTCAGCTTTTGCATCTTTGGCAGAAATTGCCAGTGATATGATGCTATTCTTCTAATTGCATTTTTTAACTTTACACATGATTTTGATCTACGCCAGTACTTTGATCACTTCGATCACTGGTATCTGTCAGGCTTCTCCTATATAAAGTTGTTCTTTTTCCCTTGGTAATGAATTTTGTGGGGGTATGCTTTGAAACTATGAAAATATCTTGTTCCTCATCACACTATTTATGTTAATAGGGACTTACGGATTTTATGTTGTGTTTTTAACAGCTTTATTGAGGCATAATTTGTATGCCATAAAATTCACCCATTGTAAATGTATAATTTAATGATTTTTAGTAAATTTACAGAGTTGTGCAACCATTACTACCATCCAGTTTTAGAACATTTCCATCATCCTAAAAAATTCCCTCCTTCCCCTTGGTAGTCAATCCCCTTTCCATCCTCAGCCCTAGGCAACCATTGTCTGCTTTCTATATCAATTTATCATTTTGGGTATGTCATATAAGTGAAATCATTCAATCTGTTATCATTTGAGTCTGGCTTCTTATACTTAGCATAATGTTTTTGAGGTTCATCTGTGTTATACCACATGTTAGTAGTTTCTTTTTGTTACTGAGTAATATTTGATTGTATGGATATATCACATTTTATCTATTCACGATTTGATGGATGTTAGGGTTGTTTTGAATTTGTAGCTATTGTGATAGTGCTGCTGTTAACACTTATTCACATGCAAGTCTTTGTGTGGTTATATGTTTTCATTTCTCTTGGGTAGATTTGTAGGAGTGGAATTACTGTGCCATATGGTGAGTTTATATTTAACTTTTTAATTTTTTGTTTCTTTAGAGATGGAGTCTTGCCATATTGCCTAGGCTAGACTCAAACTCCTGGGCTCAAGTGATCCTCCTGTCTCAGCCTCCCAAGTAGCTAGGACTACAGATGTGTGCCTGGATAATTTTTAAATTTTTTATAGAAACAGGATCTCCCTAAGTTGCCCAGGCTGGTCTTGAACTTCTGGCCTCAAGCAATCCTCCAGTCTCAGCCTCCCGAAGTGCTCAGGTTACATGTGTGAGCCACTGTGCCCGGCCCAGTATAAGCAATTTTATATCATCTATCGACCCTACTGGTATTATTCTTGTGTACCTGTTTGCATTCTTTAGCTTTTATGATCGCTGATTTTATGCTTTTATTTTTTTTTCCTTCTTTGTAACTGAATGGTATGACAGGGTAAATTTTATGACTCATATGCCTTATCTATTTGGCTGAGGAGGTAATTGGCTTCATCAGTGTGTGCTTTTAGAATTCAGGGAGTTTTTCACTGGAGCAGATGGTGGTAAATCAAAATGCTTGGCTGTGGGCCAAATGTATCTCATATATGTATGTATGTATATCCTAACCAATGGGGGCTTTGTAATCCTGATGTTAAGTAGCTTGTGCTTATATAATTTCTCGAGCTTTCTTTTGGTTGAATGATTTCCTTCTACTTATGCCTAAAGTATCACAGCTTATACTTTATAAAAATGCCTTGTTTGAGGATGGAGTGATTTGTTTTTCATGGCTAATAACAATCCATCCCATTGGGCTGGCTCTTAGTTCTTTGTCCTTTATCTTCTTTTAGCAGTTTTACCTTCTTCTGCATTTTTCCTGTACATTTTGGGAGAGCTCCTAAGTGTGTCATCTTTTCTCGTCACTGATTCAGTGTTTTGCACTGTCACATATCTCTTTCAGGCCTCTTAGTGCATGGGTTTGATTTTCTGTGTATAACCATGGGCTTTACCATAGCTTTTTCATTTACCTTTTGCTGCATTCATGTTTCTACTTATATCTCTCTTTCATAAACTGCCCCAACTATAATATAGTACAGTGTTTTAAATTAAAACCCACCTCTGAATTTTGACCATGAGCAAGGGAGAAAAAAAAGCCAAGCACAGCAGTTATCACATGATCTCACTTTCTCTTCCTTGTTTAGACTTAGAATTACTTTGGGTCTATTCAAGACTTTTCCTCAGTGGTGCACTTCCCAGACATACAGCCTATGAACCACCAGTGGTGTGTGTATTGTTCTTTTTGGTCCTTTGGTATAGACCTGGGGATGTTCTGGTGACAGGGACAAGAAAGGAATCTGCTCCTTTCTGCTCTTAAACCCTGCGGCCCTCTCAGGGGTGGAGCTTATTAATCACTGCCAAAAAGTTTAGGAAAATTTAAAGTTGAATATAAGATGACTCCTGATTTTTTTTTTTTTTAAATCCTGTTGAAAAATCTTAATTTTGAGACAGAGATTTGATTTTGGTTAAACCAAAAATTAGATATCAATGTTGAGGATATCTTTGCGCAGAATGTGTTTTTAAGATTTTTTTCTTATGCATTTCTTCATCGATTTATTCTTACTCACTTATTTGAAGTGTCTAAATTTTAATCATCAAATATACCTGTTAAAATAACTCTGGAAAAGTTAGTGTTGATAAAGAGAGGCTATCATTTGCTGCTGTCAGCCAGCAACCCCCAGCAACTCAAGAAATATAAGCAATTGGCTGGATGCGGTGACTCATACCTGTAATCCTAACATTCTGGGAGGCTGAGGCGGGAGGATCACTTGAGCTCAAGAGTTCAAGACCAGCCTGAGCAAGAGTGAGACCCCATCTCTACTAAAAATAGGAAAAATTAGCCAGGTGTGGTGATGCATGGCTGTAGTCCCAGCTATTCAGGAGGCTGAGCAGCAGGGTTGCTTGAGCCCAGGAGTTGGAGGTTACAGTGAGCTATGATGATGCCATTGCACTCTAGCCAGGGCGACAGAGCAAGACTCTGTCTCAAAAAGAAAGAAAAAGAAATATAAGAAATTATTTTGAAATATGTATAATAATGGGTTTTATTTAAATAGCTTGGGTTCTTTTCAATACTATCTATTATAAAAGGTTGTTTTTGTTATTTGTTTGTTTTTGTCCAGATGACAGAAAATAATTTTGGATTGAAGAAGATAGAAATCAGTGTTTCAGAAGCAGAAAAGCGAACTGGAAGAAATGCAATGAACATGCAAGAAACATATACTGCTTACCTCATTGAAACAAGGTGGGTGATGAAAATTGCACCTAGGTTTAGATAGAAAGCTTTTTCTGATAGCTATTAATGCAAACTCTGTTATAGAACAGAATTTTTTACAGGTCATTATCTTTTTTCAGGATGGATTGATTTTGTTTCTTTACTTTTTAACAGGTAAACAGCTGTCTTTTGCTGTGGTAGTCTTGTTAGCTCTGCCTATATTTTAATGTATTTGTTTTGAGAGGAGAGGGCAGGTTAGTGGAATACTTTTGGGATCTGGGATGTTACTTGACACATGCTTTAGTGGAGTTCTTGGTCTTAGAATCCCTGTGCAATTTTGCAGAATACCAAGATTTCTGGGATTTTGTGAAGTAAACTTGGATAGATGGGGATGCTTAATAGAGAATTCTAGGAGTAGAGAATATGGCCTGAGTCATCTTAGGACAGTTGGGAGTTACAGAGAAATTAACAGAAAGAAAAATTGAGATTGGTGCTTTAGAACTTGGGGTAAAATAGAAAAGACAAAGTAAATACGGAGTAAGAAATCAAACTCACCAGAAAAATTGTCTTTTAACCTCATAAGTAAAAAGTTAAAGGAATTAGAGTTGTTTTGCCTGGAGAGAGGCAAAGGAAGACTCAATTTATTGTTGCCAATTATAAACAGTTTATATAAAGAATGTACTGTTTCTTTTCTGTCTGCAGAGACTGAGCAAAAATGCTTTCAAATTAAAACAGAAATGAAAGAATTTTTGATAGTAAAATAAAATAATGGAATTATCAAACTCAGTTGATTAAGTGTTAACCATGTTTTAATGTGAATACTCTTTTAAGAAAAAAAGTTTTTAACCCACCATTTTCATAGGCTTTACTGAAAGTCTCTGAGCTTACCTTGATGCTTAACCCTGTGACTTTTCAAGTCTTTTTCCAGGTCTGTGGTTCTACCCAAAATGAAAGATAAAATCTTGATGAAGGTTGTTTTCAGACAATTCTGAAAACCTTCTTTATAGTATATTTTTCCTATTTCCACCAAAAAAAAAGAGAGAGAGAAAGAAAAGAATCTTCTAAAAACAAGAAAAAAATTGTATACGATAGGAACTTTAGGAAAAGAGGGAGGTAAGGTGGTTCTTTTTAGAATTAGGCCATTTTTTATATAAAGCTCCAGGTGTTTTTGATACATACGGGCCATGGAGCATGATTTTGATTATTTTTTAAAGTACAAAGTCTTTAAATTTTAAGATAGATTTATCTCTGTTTTCTCTTTATGATTTGTGTTTTTTCTAAAGAAATTCTTGCCTACCCAATATCATAGAGACATTGAATTTGAGAAATACTAATTGTGTAAGTATACTATTCCTAAGGTTGACTGACCTTCAGCAACCAGAACCATCAGATTTCTTCATTTAATCATGTAGTAGTCTTTCTGTAATTCAGTGTTAGGCAGACAATTGCAGACAATATGAATATTATTGAGCCTTCATAATAACTGAAAGTTGAAGTTTTGTCATGTAGCTTACCTACCCTTTGGATAAAAGTAGAAAGCCCATTTAGCAATTGTCCCATGAGAGGGTTTTTGTTTTTGTTTTTTGTTTTTAAAATTAAATTAGCCACTTAAAAAATAATGCTTTTAGAAATTAGTGTTAACTCTGGCCTTCTAAATAAATTCTTAAGTTTAAAATTAAAAAGGATATTTTGGATATGATCCTCTTCTATAATGTTATAGTTTAGTAGGCTAAGATTGAATAAGGCTGAAGTCATTGGTTTTTAATTCCCCAAGAGATTTTTTTATGTGTTCCTGTTTATAGATTATGAACTCTTTTAAAATACTTATAAGAATATGTCTTTTTTAGAATAGGTTGGAATGCCTGATAGCTTTTGGGGCACAATATGCTGTCATTACTTAATTCTTCTAACATAAAAAACAAGGTTAATGATAATATTTACTTTATTGTGAGGCTTAAATTAAATGTTGCATGGAAAACCAATTATGTGCTACTAAATAGTTGTTGAATAATTAGAAAATGGGGTAGTTTTGGGGTCCAGTGGAAGTCTTCTGTGTGTTTTTAGTCAGTTTCTAATGACTACATCATGCCTTAATGCTTTTTAAAAAAAAACAAAAACCACTTAAGCAGGTCTTCTACCAGCCTTGTAAGAATACTGCTTATTGGCTTTATTTATTTACTTATTAGCAAGATACGGGTTTTGTTGGTATTGATGTTTAGGTAATCTCTTTAAAACGAATTATGATTTATTTATTTATTTATTTTTGAGACAAAGTCTCACTCTGTTGCCCTGAGTAGAGTGCCGTGGCGTCAGCCTAGCTCACAGCAACCTCAAACTCCTGGGCTCAAGTGATCCTCCTGCCTCAGCCTCCCAAGTAGCTGGGACTACAGGCACATGCACCGCCATGCCTGGATAATTTTTCTGTTTAGTAGAGATAGCGTATCGCTCTTGCTAAGGCTGGTCTGGAACTCCTGATTCAAGCAATCCTCCCGCCTTGGCCTCCCAGAATGCTAGGATTACAGGTGTGAGCCACCGTGCCTGGCTATGAATTATGATTTAATTCCTATATTTTTGCCATGGGAGCCATTTGTGCATTTTGTATTTCATATTTTGTTTCATTGTTATTAATATGCAATGAATAAATTTACTGGCAAACTTAATATATAAATAATAAAAACAAGCATCTGTTGTGCTGAGCATGGCATGATGTAAATACTTTCTCAAGACTTGGTTTTATTCTTAGACTGATTTAGCTTCTATGTCTTCATGTCCTAAGATGCAAATGCACACTGTGGTTGTATGTGGAGGGCAAATAAGTTATTGTCCAACACACAATTAGAAAATAGGAAATTCCTACTAACGTTTAGAAGACTGATGCTTTCTAACAGTGCTTATGCTAGCAAGAAATCTTAAATAGTCAAGATAGTTTTAAATAACCTATATATGATTTTACCTTAACTTTTCCCCAACCATAAGTTGAACTTTTATATGGATGAGACATGGTATTGCCTGCCAGGTCTTTATAATTAACAGTAAGACTAGGGATGAATTTTTATGACCCCTCTTCCTCACTCTTTCAGAGCTAATTAATGTTTTGCTCTTGTGGATATTTCCTGGTACTTGGATTAATCTGATTTATTTATAACCTGAATTGAGGTTTTGTGGTGTCTTGCTCTTTGTCATGGAAGTCGTACTTTCGTGACAGAAGTGAAGTTAAAAATACTTTTTATTTAATGAAGCACTAGCAAAACCAGATTTTATATTGTAAAATCAATTATTGTACATCGAGGCTTTTAGAATGTTCCGAATACATCTATTTCTCTTGAGTTCAAATAGGTTTTTTATAAGGGAAGGAAAGCAGTTAGGAGTGAGGGCTTTGGAATCAGATGGATCTGAGTGCTCCACACAGATCTTTGTGATTGTGGGCAGAGCATATACTGTGCATTTGCTTCCTCATCTATAAAAAGGTCGTGATAAATCTCTGCTTCACAAAGTTGTTATAAGGATTCAATAAGAAAATACATGAAAAGTTCTTTACTCAGTACCTGGTTCATAAGCTTTCAGTAAATAGAGTTACAAATTTTAAAGGAGGTTGTGTATGTATTTTTATTTTTAAAAAATAAAATAAATGTTCTTCTATTCCCTTTCAGGTCTGTTGAACATACTGATGGTCAGAGTGTCCTAACAGACTCACTGTGGAGGCGATATAGTGAATTTGAGTTGTTGAGAAACTACCTTTTAGTTTACTATCCACATATTGTTGTGCCACCTTTGCCAGAAAAACGGGTAAGGAGTGAAATGATGGTAGTAGTTTAGAAGTATTCAGCATTGAGACTATTCGTAATGGTTATTTTGTTTCCTAGGCAGAATTTGTTTGGCATAAACTGTCTGCTGACAACATGGATCCGGATTTTGTGGAGAGACGACGGATTGGTTTAGAAAACTTTCTATTGAGGATTGCTTCACATCCCATCCTGTGTAGAGATAAAATCTTCTATTTGTTTTTAACACAGGTATTTTTCTTTTATTCAGTCTTTTTAATTTTTAATTATTTATTTATTTATTTATTTTTTTTCTAGTCGATTGAGAACAATGACATAGTCCCTAGGGGCTGATATGTAAGTGCCATGATACTGATGCATTTGAGGTGTTTTGTTGTTTTTACTAACTTTGGGGACTGGATTCACACCCAACTATGCAATGTATATTAACTGAATACAATTTGGTTGACCAAATATATTTTAAAGACAGCTGAGTGGA
>JAQIFY010001278.1:0-14310 GCA_028533085.1 Varecia variegata | reverse complement strand
CTCTGAAGACTTTGATTTGTGGAATTTTGTCCAACCCCAGTGACTATAACAATTAGCATCACAGAAAAGTAGAGCCTTCGGAAAGAACATTCTGGTCCATCTGGTTCATCATTACGAGTAATCTCTCTATTGAATTTCGCTAAAATGAGTAAAGTTTTAATTGCTTGATCTTTCCCTTAATAACTATTTCTGAGCCTCTACTTGTGGGCTGTATTCAGTCTCTTACTGTGGATTTTTTTTTCTTGGCTATAATCTAAAAATAAATACGTACATATAAAACCTAAGGCTTCTCTGTATCATGGTATTTGTTTCCCTTCCTTATTAACTGGGGAACCTGCACTTCCTTTTGCCTTGCTCTTGTTTCAGATGTGTTATGAAAGGTTTTTCCCTTCTCCTGGGTGACCTGCTCTAATTGGAACTCATTTTGTGTCTTGGCCTTTCTGACCGCCCTGCAGGCATCCGCTGTTCCCTTACTCTCTCCTTGCTGATCTGTCCTCGTTCTATTCAGAAGATAATTGCTTTTTGCATTTCAGATCTTAAAAACAGACTATGCTTTACAGATGGTGGACTCCTATGGTTTCCTTATCTTTCTTTTCATCAGCATGGTTATCCCCATGCTTTGCCTTTAATAGTGTCTTATTTTTTTACCTTTGAAGAAATTCCCAGAACTCTCTTGCATAACTTTTCCTCTGACAGTCGGTGTCCACAGGATAGTCCCCTCAAATATGCTAAGCTCAATCATCTGTCTGTTTCATCCCTCTCTGAATTCTGCTTCTTTGCTCCTTCTCCTTCCTTAGTATCTGCTATTTCCCCACCACTAGTGACTGATAAGGTGACTCGGTCCTATAATTACTCTACTTGCCATGTATTGAATTACTGGTGTGCTTGTAGCCTCTTTCATCTCAGACCATTGCTGTAACTTCAAACAAATATTATTCCCATTGTCATGAGAGCTAGAAAATAAACCTAGAGCTATATAATCCAGAACATTCTTTTCCCAATGGCTGAATTTTCTAAAGTCCTCTTATTTTCTCACATAAATGTCTTTTTATAAGAAAGAGTTTCTTTTCTTTATTCTAGCTCAGCTAATCATTTTATTTTATTTACATAATTATAAGGAGCTATTGGTACACATAGCACTTTCAGAGCAGTAAAGAGAACTCAAATCAAAACATGGTCTTTGTCCCTATTTTCATATTTCCAGTGCTTTTCACAACTGCCCTAAAATGAGTCTTTTAGGAGAAAGCTTGAATACACAACAGTAATTACAATATCTCCATAACCCAGACAACTCAGAAATAAATTAATTTTATCCCAGACACAGCTATCAGGGTTGTAAATATGTAAATAGGTTTCGGCCTTTCACACCTGAATGAATGGATTATATCCTACAGAAACCTGCTTGGTTTGAGAGATTTAATTAAAACAGGAATGCAAGACTTTTCTTGGGACAAACAGGATTATAGCATTTCATAGATAATATGGAAAAATTTATGAACATGTCACAGTCACCAAACTTAACATTAGCTGGCTGGATTTTCTTGCTGTATGTCTGGATGACTTTTTAATACAGCATTAGCAGAAATCCTGATAGTGATGAAATTCTTCACAAAACAGAATGATAGCAAGCAAATCAGTAATCTTTGAACAAACAAGCAATTGGAGTCCTGGGAATGCATACCCAGTTTATTACTGGAAAGTTCCCTGAAGACTTTCAGAGCTAAAAATATCTTCAAAGATGAGTGCCTATAGCCTTATGAGTTAAAACTAAGAAAAATAAGAACTGTAAGCTCCCTGGGGGTAGGCAATATTTTCTATCTCCATAGGAACTATGTTTTGGTCACTGTTTAACACTTCTCCCTCTTGTCTTCTGGGTGATTCTTAAATAATTTTTGACCTGTAACCTGTACCACGTGCCTGCCCTATGTGCTTCCAGACCTCTCTATAGCTCCCTAGAGGGAAACTCGTGCTGCCTTTGGGTACTGCAATTATATCTTTGTCTTTACCACAAGAATATGAATTCTTTGATGGTGGCTTTGATCCCTATATCCACAGGGCATTACACAGAGCCTAAATGCTGGCTGACTGAATAAATGAATTCAGGAATAGATAGAAAGATGGAATTAATTGAACTGAACTAATCACAAATGGCAATTTTATGTTCTAAGCTTAATCACTGTTCACTCTAACTCTCTCAGGAAATCTATTCATGTTCCTTATTTCTTTTCTTCATAAATACACAGGCATCAGTTGAAAGATTTTAAAGGATGCTACACTGATTAGAAATCCTGCCTTTGCTCTCAAAATAGAAATTTTAAAAGTCCTTCTGTGTCTGCATTGCCAAATATTTTATTGTACACCGTGAGCCATTGTCATACCACTCAAGATTAAAAATAAATAGATGGGCAACTTCACTATTTGACTCTGTAGTAGTTATGTTACCAAAAGCTCAGCCACCTGTGCACGAGGCCTAATAATGAGGGAGGATGGGTGGTTTGAGGAGGAAGGAAAGAGTGTTTACTTTGCCAGCAAAGGAGGAAAAATGGTAGACCTTCTTATCTTAAAATCCCAAATTTCCTGAACATAGGCAGAAATACAGAGCTTTTAAAGGGAGGGTTCTCAGCTTCAGGCAATTACTGTGGTTAACTATTCTAATCCTCCCATCTCTGCCAAAGACAAAGCCTGTGTCCCATCTCTGTTAAAGAAAAAGCCTGTGAACTCTGCCAGCTGCCCACCTCGGGGGCTGGCAAGCTGCCTGGGGGTTTTAACAAAAGACTTAACCTGCCTTGGTGATGCAGGCCAGGCTGCAAGTTCCCCAAAGAGTGGGGGAAGTTTTAAAAAGACAGAAAATCTTTCTGCTCCCTTTTTTTTTCAGGCCATTCCCTCTGTTACAGTTATCCTGGTGGCCTCACTGTCTTCTTTTTGTACGAACATGTCTTCTATCAAAAGAGATTCATCTTTCAAATCAGTCTGAAAGTATTTCTTAAAGTATTTCAGAGGTTAAAAGAGGAATCATTTAATTCCCTTTTGCAATTAGAGAAGGTGATTTCTGTTTGTATTAACAGCAAATTTATTAATAGCATTTTTCTATGTCCCCATGTCAGGTGGCATACCAGATGCATGACCTATCCCTCTCTTCCTGCACTTCCTTGCTGTCTGGTGAGTGGGGTACTGCCTGTGTATGCCACCACCTCGAGGCTACTGCTTTCTGCCACGTGCCAAGTCTAGCATAAAAGGGAAAATTAAGATCTCATTTGACAAATAAATAGTGAGTAACTGTTAAGGTAAAATGAAGAGTGTTAGAGGCATAAGGCAGTTTTTGATTAGTCTTTTAATGTCTTCCTGTCAAGCTACAGGGCAGGAAGGGGAGGGAATCAGGAAATAGGGGCTTGTCAGGAAGAACATAACTGAAGTCAGAAATCAGAGTCAACTATTAAAAACAATTAAATCAGAATGTTTTGTGTTACAAGGAAAGTCACTCATGCTTTGCCTTCTTTAAAGAATAATCATAATGAAATCACAAATTTATGCAAAGACAGAGATAGATGTGAAAGAAAGACATGCTTTCCATTTTTTCCCCTTGGGGCATACATATGCATTTCCTTGTCCAAAGTTAATGGTAATTAGAAAGTAACAAGTGAGTTTTGTTTGCAAAATCGTATTTGCAAATGGAAGCAATTATAGTAATACAAAGGCATTTATTGGCTTATCCCCTAGATAATCGAGTCATATTTTAATTTTAAAAATATATATCCATTTTCTCACCAAGCATAACTCTCTTCTCCGTAAACATAGGGCACACTGTCATTTTGGCCATCAAGAAATTAAAACTTACAGGCTGGGCATAATGTCTCACGCCTATAATCCTAGCACTCTGGGAGGCTGAGGTGGGAGGATCGCTTGAGGTCAGGAGTTTGGGACAAGCCTGAGCAAGAGCCAGACACCACCTCTACTAAAAAATAGGAAAAAAATTAGCTGGGTAACTAAAAATAGAAAAAATTAGCTGGGCAGCTGGGTGTAAGGGCATGTGTCTGTAGTCCCAGCTACTCAGGAGGCTGAAACAGGAGGATAACTTGAGCCCAGGAGTTTCAGGTTGCTGTGAGCTAGGCTGATACCACAGCACTCTAGCCTGGGCAACAGAGTGAGACTCTGTCTCAACAACAACAACAACAAAATTACAATAAAATAAATAAATAAGAAAAAAAGAAATTAAAACTTAGAGATGTGTTCTTAGTGTTTTACAAAGGCAATTCACCAAAAGTCTTTAAGAAATAAAGCAGTGACCTGGAGCAAAGTATCAGATTTTAACACAAGACCCAATTGCCACAATAGGGAAATTTATCTTGCTTTAAACCATAGATTATCATGGATTCATTCTCATCAAATGACATAAAACATGATACACAACTATCCTCAGCCCTCCTGTGGGAAATTCAGCTGAAATGAAATCAGTTACTGGCTTCATTTTATTCAATCTCTAAAACTTCAAAAAAGGTCAGATTTGGGGGGTCTGTTCTAACTTTAAAAACAGTGTATGTGAAGTGTGAAAAAAAAATCTTCATTTGAAATTTCCAAACTAAAAGATGAGGGGATTCACAAATTCAGTGACAGTATCACCAGTTTCCCCATAAGGTTCCTGGTTTGAATCCTGCCCAGGTCAATTTTCAGAACCTCTACCAACCAGTAAATGCAGGAAAATTATCTATGAAAAATAATCATCTCTTACATTGCTAAATTATTGGCTCAATGGGCAACCTCGATAGCAAGAAAAGAGTCAACACAAGCAAAAAAAGAAAATCTTTCAGAAATTATTTCCTCGTACAATATTCAGTGATGGTAGAATAGTAATACTATCAGAATACTGCACATCCATAATAGTTAATTAAATCTTACATTTCTATTTATAGACCATAATTCAACCAATTAAGTACAATCATTTGTCTAATTCTCATGCTACAAAACACCTGGGAGAGGCACAGTTTTAAAGATCAATTAAACAAACAAGAAACTTGGAGTATGTACCTATCCTAAAATGTGGAAAATAATCAAGACAATAAACATAAATAAATAAATAACATTTTAAAACTCCATGTCTTAAAATTTCTGTAGATTGACAAAAGGCCTCAAATACTCAGAACAATTTCTAGAGCAAAAAAAAGTAAAGCTGGCAGCATCACACCACCTAACTTCTAAATATACTGCAAAACTATAGTAACCAAAACAGCATGGTACTGTCATGAAAACAGATACATAGACCACTGGAACAGAATGGAGAGCCCAGAAATAAATCCATTTACATTCAACTGATTTTTTACAAAGGTACCAAGAATACACAATGGGGAAAGGACAGCCTCTTTAATGAATAGTGCTGGGAAAACTGGATATCCACATAACATGCAGAGAATGAAATTATACTCTTATCTCACACCAATAAAAAAATCAACTCAAAATGTATTAAAGACTAAAATGTAAGATCTGAAACTAGGAAACTACTAGAAGAAAATAAAGGGAAAAGTTCTATGACATTGGTCTTGGCAATGACTTTTTGGATAAGGCCCTGAAAGCACAGGCAACAAAAGCAAAAATGGACGAATGGGATTACATTGAACTAAAAAGCTTCTGTACGATCATGGATATAATCAACAGAGTAAAGGGACAACCTATGGAGTGGGAGAAAATATTTGCAAACTATGTATTTGATAAGGACTTAATATTCAAAATATATAAGGAACTCAATTCAATAGCAAGAAAACAACTAATACAATTAAAACTAGGCACAGGACCTGACTAGACATTTCTTAAAAGAAAACATACAAATAGCCAACAGGTATATGAAAAAATACTCAACAGCTCTAATTATCAGAGAAATGCAAGTCAAAACCACAATGAGATATCACCTCATATCTGTTAGAATGACTATTATCAAAAAGAAAAAAGATAAATTTTCTTAAGAATGTAGAGAAAAGGGAATCCTTACACGTTAATGGGAATGTAAATTAGTACAGCAATTATTGACAACCATATGGAAGTTTTTCAAAAAATTAAAATAGAATTATAGTATGATCCAGGAATTTCCTACTGGGTATATATCCAAAGGGAATGAAATCAGTATGTCAAAGAGATGTCTGTACCCAATGTTTATTGCAGCATTATTCACAACAGCCAAGATATGGAATCAACCTAAGTGTCCATCAATGGATGAATGGATAAAAAAAATGTGGTATATATACACAGTGGAATATCATTCAGCCTTAAAACAATATGGATGACCCTGTAGGATAGTATGTTACATGAAATAAGCCAACCACAGAAAGATAAATATCCACATGATCTCACTTAAAATCTTAAAAAAATGTTGATCTCATAAAAGTACAGAATAAAATGGTGGTTACCAGAGACTGGGGAGGTGTACTTGTAACAGGGAATGGCCTGGAAGAAAAAAAAATCTCTTTAAAACTTTCCCCACTCTTTTTGGGAACTGCAGTCTGGCCTGCAGCCCTGAGGCACATTAAGTCTTTCCTTAAAACTCTCAGGTGGCACCAGCTCCCCTGAGGTGGGCAGCTGGTGGCATTCACAGGCTTTGCCTTTAGCAGAGATGGGAGGATTAGAATAGTTAACCACAGTAATTGCCTGAAACTGAGAACCCTCCCTTTAAAAGCTCTGTATTTCTGCCTATGTTTAGGAAATTTAGATTTTGAGAGAAGGTCTGCCATTCTTACTCCTTCGATGGCAAAGTAAATTCTCTTTCTTTCCTCCCCAAACCATTTGTTCTTGTTCTTCTGATTCGGCCTCGTGGACAAGTGTCTGAGTTTTCGGTAACAGACTGGGATTGGTGGGGTTGGGGAGATGTTGGTTAAAGGATACAAAATTTCAGTTAGACAGGAGGAATAAATTCAAGAGAACTATTGTGCAATGTGGTGACTATAGTTAATATAATAAGAAATGATATTCTTGAAAAACACCAAGAGACTGGATGTAAAGTGTTATTACAAAAATGATAACTATGTAAGGTGATACATGTTAATTAGCCACATTTAGTATTCACAGTGTATATATACTTCAAAACATTATGTAGTATATAGTAAATACATACAATTTTATCTGTCAATGTTAGAAAATAGAATTAATTTTTTTTAAAAAAGAAAACATTATGGAAGTTTGGGATAAGAGAAGTTACTTCTAGTTACGGTAACAAAATAAAACTTCAGTAAAGAAATAAAATCTGGGTTGGGCTTTCAACAGAGTAACACTGCACTATTCGTGGGTGTAGGGAATGAAGGATAAAGGAGGTGTTACAGGTAAAAGTAACTATATGGCTACTATGTGTTTATGAAGCAGGACAAAAAGAAATGTTTAAATTTCCTGTCTCCTAGCGCTTCACTGTCTTTATCTTTCTTCAGCTTCTTTCTCTTCCCCCAAACTCTAAGTGGGATTTCCCAAATAGGAAGTGTTAACTTAATAGGAAAAAGATGGAGACAAGAGAAAGGAAAGGAGACGTAAATTCCAGGGGCACTGGGAGTTGAGAAGTACATTTCTCAGAAGCCTTGCAAAGGGAGCTAGCTCTTGAGCAATGTGCAGGTGTGGGTAGCAGGCATTTAGTCTCACAAGTCCCATGAGGTTTTATCTCTGTTTTAAAGAGCAGGATGCCAAAAAGTGAGTAAACTTGTTAAGGTCATGCAGCTGGTAAGCACCAGCATCCATGCACAGGTTGAGCTTTTTCTAACCCCATGATCTTCCCTACACCAAATGCCTCCATTTGCATAAGGAGGAAAGTGTGTGGTGTGTTCTGTGGCTGGAGCATGGGTAACAAGGACATCAGGAGTGTCACCGAGCAGGAGTCAGTAGCAAAGGGCCCAGAGTATCTTAGCAGGAGTTAAAGAAGGAAGTATTGTCAGGTATAAGTGAAGTAACTGATCTTCCTCCAGCATTCTTGCAAGAGAAGAGAATAAGGATGTCCAGAATACAGCAACAGGAAATGGCATGCAAAATGCTGTATGTTAAAGTCACAGAACGGAGAAACCAAGGGAAGATTCCTGAGATTTTAATGGCATATAAGCCTTTTGCATTTACACTGCAAAGCTGGGAATAAACATTCTTTGGTGTGCTGGCCTAGGCTCCACTGTTGCTGGTTCTCAGGTGCTGACTCTGCCTGCGATGCCTGCAGAGGTCCCCCAGCTATCCATCTGGGGTCTGCTTTTTCAGTTAAAGAACAGGAGAATAGCACATGTCCAGTGGTGGAGCAGCAAGTATAATACTATAGACAGATCAGTGCTTAAATGTTCTTTTTCTTCTTATGTAGTCAGAAGAATCAGGGCAGGAAGTTGGGGCATGGAAAAAGGGAAAAATCAAGAAGTCCATTACTGTAACTGTCTGAAGCACTTTGTAAAAGGCATAAATATGCCTAGAATATTTTTTCCTTACTTTATAGGGAATTTAAAAACTCATTATCTTAGGAATTAGGAGAATAGTTTTTGCAATAAAACTACCTCATTTCCACCTCAATAATTATTGTCTTTCTAAATGAGGAGAGAAGAAAATATTTGGGTATGTTTTGGTTCTGTTTATTTCTTCTGTATTTACCTATCATGTTCAAGCTCATCTTTTGTGACTTAATGATTTAACTTTGCTTATGGCAAAGTCTCAATGTACTTTTTATTTAAGCTGAGAATTCAGTGCTTAAAAAGAGACCTAAGCAAAACATTTTATAGACTATTCCTGAGAGAGCTCGGAATTAAATTGTTAAATGTTCCACTATAATGAAATTTTGTGTAATCAGCAGGGAAGTAGCTGTTGGCCATTTATCAGTTTTTCTAGTTGCATTTTTTATGCATGGAAAGCATAATTAGAAGCCTCCACAGGTGGAAAGCCTTATATAATAATAGTACATTTTATCAGAATGGTGCTCTTTAACTTGGAAATTTTAGAGTATTTTATAGTGATGATCTATTAGCAATAATAGCTATCACATCTTGGTATATTTTAATATAGAACTGTATGTAGAAGAGAGAATGCACTTAAAAATTAACTAGACTTACCTAGACGTTGCATACATGATCTCAATTACTTCCAAGTATGTGCAAATAGTTCAACATTTAGATTTTACGTATTAATATAAGGTACCAGGGGCTGGAAAAATGTGCACTGGACAAAGTGTCAGGAATAATTACAACTGCTTTATATTTTCAAGGTGCTTTTCTGTTTTGTAAAGACAGTCATATACAATCCATCTTTTGATCCTTACAATAACTCTCTCCCCATTTTAGAAATAAGGCAATTCAGACCAGGAAGACAAATGCTTTTCTGGAGGGTCCTGTCTGGTGACTGTCGCTTACAGCTGAAGCTCACACCCTCCTGAGTCCAGGGACTGTTCTCTTCATGCATAGTTATACACTCGGGCTTCCCCATGGAATTGTTGAGTGATGGAGAAAGTTGTCTTAGTTTTGAATCACAGTTTCCTCACCTGTAAAATGAGATAGTAGTTCTAGATAACATCTTCTGCCATAGCTGTAAAAACTCTACAAAATTGTCTACATTCCACTCTAATAAGGAAATAAAGAGCCTATGTTGCACCTTAAGCAAAATTTGTTTTTATGAGAGAAAAGAATTCTGATTTTTATAAAGACAGTCTTATCATTTTAAAGAATGCTGACATCCCTAAAGATAGATTACTGGGGTGTTTTTCTCTCCTTGCTCTTCCTTTTTCCTCCCTCTTCCTCCTTGTTAGTTTTTTTTATTCATAAGATAGAGAAAGAAACTTGCCTCTGTCTGGCAGCATTTGGGGACATCATATTTTTATACTAGAGTAGTATAATTTAAACTGGGTCATAACCTACTATGGCTTATGAAAGTAATTAAATAGACTGTATTAGGATTTCAAAAAATAGAATAGAATATGATAGAACATAATAGAAAATATCAGAGTGCATTCTAGTTAGAAAAATTAACCAAATTTGGAGGAAATAAGTAATAAAGTTGGGCAATATATCTTCCATATGGCCTATTATTGACCCAACCAAGAATTATTTAGGGAAATTAACTTAATTTGATTTATTACTAATGAAAAGTGAATATGTGAAATTCTATATTAAATTGTAGATTTCCATGTAGAAGAGATATAAATTATTTCAGTCCAGTAAAAAATATAACCCTAATGGTTATGGTTGATTATCAGTTGGTTATGGTTGATAATCAATTTTGTATCTAACCTAGTAATTTTAACATGTCTTTATTAATTACTTATGTTAGTAAATACTCAGCCCCCTCAAACAACCTTTTTCTTTTTTGAGACAGAGTCTCAGCTTGTCACCCAGGCTAAAGTGCAGTGGTGCAAACATAGCTCACTGCAATATCAATCTCTTGGGTTCAAGAGATACTCTTGCCTCAGCCTCCCGAATCCTGCACTGGGCTAATTTTTTTTTATTTTTCTGTAGAGACAGGGTCTCGCTATATTGCCCAGGCTGATCCTGAATGCCTGGCCTCAAGTGATCCTCCTGCCTCAGCCTCCCAAAATGCTAGGATTACAGGTACGAGCCACCATGACGGCTCAAATAACCCTTTATTATAATTAATCTTAACATCTTATTGGATCCTTCATTAATAACTTGAATAAAATCTTTGATATGTGTTCATTTTATTTTTACAGGATATATTAGTCAGGGTATTCTAGAAAAACATGACCAGTAGTGTATATATAGGTATATAGAAGAGGAGATTTATAGTGGGATTGACTCATGAGATTATGGAGCCTGAGAAGTCCCACAATATGCCATCTGCAAGCTGGAGAATCAGGAAAGCTGGTGGTGTAATTCAGTCCAAGGCCAAAAGCTTGAGAATAGAGGATCATAAGGGAGAGGGTGGAGGCACTTGTACAAGTGCCAGAGTCTGAAGGCATGAGAACCCGGTACTCTGTTGTCCAAGGGCAGAAGATGGATATTTCTCCTCAAGGAGAGAGGGAAAGAGAGAGAATCTACCTGGTCTCTGCCTCTTTTTTCTATCTTTTCTCTCAATAGATTGGCTGAATGATTCCTGCCTACATTGGTGAGAGCAGTGATATTCTTGAATCTATTGAGTAGTCTACTGATTCAAATGCTACTATCTTCCAGAAACACCCTCACAGACATACTGTGTTACCAGCTACCTGGGCATTCCTTAACCAGGTCAAGTCAAAACATAAGATAACCATCACATGTAAGAACCATATTAATATTTTTAACTTTTTAATATGCTTTGCCAATGTTATGTAATAAGGGTAAGAATTGTTTTATATAACTTTGGTTTCAATTATAGTGTATATATGAATATAATAAATCACACTGTAAACTGTATTTCTTATTTTGTATCTTGTTCAGTGTTTGAAACACACTGAATTAGAAAATGTGTCCAATGACTTCTTGAAGTCCCCTCTATTTCTCCAATTCAAATGTTCCTGCTTTATGGCTTCTCTTTATTTTTAAGCTTACACTTCAAACAACCAATATTTCTTCATGTTTCTCTAAGAATTACCTGCAAGAAGTCTAAATGCTGGGAGTAATTTTTAAACTAACCAAAGTGTGAGATGACTGATAGCAAATCTTTTCCTGGGGTGGACAGTCCCCTGGGGTGTGAATTGGTGGGAAGGCCTGCAGCAGCCGACTGTCAATTGCTGAAAGGAGGCTCTGCTTTACGGCCATCTGATTTGCAGGGAGAGACGGGGAAAATGTCAGAAAAAGGGTAAAAGCACAGAGATTACAAACCCAAAATAAATACAGTGCTGGCACGAGGCATTTATTGACTTAGCACAAAATATCATGTGGCATTTTACAATAACAGTCAGATAACTACATGGGAATTCAATTCATAAATAACTAGAATCCCAGTAATAAGGACAGTGAAATCGGGACACAACTAGGCTACATTAAAGCCACAGCAAGAGGCCTGGCTCAGAATTTCCTCATTCAGACTTGGTTTCCATCTGCCTACTGGCATCGTTTTAACTTTGGCTTCTATGTAAAGCCTTCGTTGTGGCTTTGCCACTGGGAACACAGTTTCTGTTTTTTGATTCTCCACCAAAATAAGGGGGATGCAAAAGATTGGTGAAAGTTTGGTTGGAAACTGTGTGGCTTTTTCAAGAATTTACTTTAAGAATCTGCAATGATAGAAATTACATTGTTCTTCTAAGGAAGAAAAAAAACATGTAGTGAATTGTGACTGGTATGTATGTCCACTATGTACATGGTGGATGCCTTAGAATTTGCTCTGGTACAAATGATAAAATAGCATTGTTTTTGTATTTAGTTATCTAACATTTCAATTAGAATTTGTTGTTGTAGTTCAAGAAGAAGTCCTATTCACATCTTTTCATGCAGTAACAAAGAATGCCTATATCTTAACAGTGTAGATTCCAAATCTGAAAATCTGGTAGACTGGATGGATATTATTTGCAAAATTTTTCAGTGGCATGAATCATTCATGTCATCAGGAAACAATAAACGCCACAATTGTCAAAGAAGAAATTTTGATTTATTAGATAAAAACCACTCTTAAATAGGAACTATGTATTACTGTCAGTGTATAACAGTGATCATAGCATTCAACCACGTGTGCTTTGTTTTACCATTAACTAGTTATATGACCTTTCATTGGTCAAGTCAACCTCCTCACTTCAGTGTCCTCAATTCACAAATGAGACAAACAGTACTAAATTCCATAATAAGACAAATGATAATGAACAGTAAGTGAAATAATATGGCCATGTATTATAAAGATTATAATATGCTGAAAAATAGGAAACATTTTAACCCATTATATCTTAAAATCAGTGTCAGAATTGAATGTTTTAATTAATTTTTTATGATTTATAATATTAACCTTCAAGATTATAAGAGATATCAATGGAAAAGTTATTAGCATAATGTGAGCTAAAAATAAAATCATAAGCCCTCTGCTTACTAAATAGACCCCTCTCAGCCAAGAGGGCCTCAGAAACACCTTAAAACTGAGTTCGCAGCCATGAAGGGATGGGAGAGGTAAAACACAATTATATGCATATGATTTCCCTTCATAAATATTCATGACTCCTCCTATACCTTGTCAAAGATGTATATTCGACTACCCCACTTAGTATAAAATCCTGGTCCCTTTGGCTCTTCTTTGAAGCATGTGTGCCTGGCTGCTGGCCGGGGCGTGGCTTCCCAACCTGTTAAAATGGCCACCCAGCAGGTTGCTACCCTTTGTGAGAAATAAAGCTCTCCTTTTTCCAAAGTATAAACCTCATTAATTGTTTTTTTAGTTAATAGTAACAATATAAAATTTTAGCAAAATTCTCGATCTCTCAGGATTCATTAAAAATTGGACTGCTATTTAGGAATAAAAAAACTCAAAGTTAGATTTAAAAAATATGCATCTAATCAAGTCCAAAAAACCTATCGATGATTCCCTAAAATCAAACATTCTTAAAGGAGAAAGCTGATAAATCTAGTAGCAAAATGGAGTCTCCTCTGAAAAGGAATTTTTGTAGTTTTCATAGGTCAGAAAACATGAGATTATATGAGATGGCTGAAGAACATTTGTGTGCACAGAATTTAACATAATATCTCTCATTATTAAAAAAAACATAAAAATCACACATTATGTCTAATTTATTACCTAATGGCTTAGAGAAGAGACATGGACAGTTAGCACTCTGACAAGCTACTCCTTAACTATGAAAACAACCAATATAATGGAATTAATGCTCTCAGGTGGCAAGCAATGGCTTGGAACTTTATAACCTGCAGAAACAACCCATTTTCTACTTCTCTGAAGACAGAGATTCCATTAGGTCAACAAAGCATGACTTCTACAGATGCCCCACAACTATGCTCTGATCTGATAGCATCAGCCACATACTGATTCATGTATAGTAGAATGTTTTAATATAAAAACAAGGATATTCTATAGTGCCTGAAAAATATGGAATTTGGCAGATTAGCTCAGTTCCTGGTTCCCAGGTTTGCCATGAATTAATCATAGTTTCTAGTATAGTGAATAACCTCACTCTACCAAGTTTTAAAATGGGCAACACTGACCTATGATGGTACTTCAAAAGCCAAGAAAACATTTACATTAATACATCTGCAGGTGATAGTTTGATATAGATGGGGTTAAAGTGCTAAGAAAAGAAGATTTATAACAAAATCTTTAAGAAATGAATGTTGTGGATTAGTAAAATGTGGTATCTTTATACCATGGAGTATTACTCAGCTATAAGAAATAATGATGATACAACATCTCTTTGGTTCTCCTGGGGAGAGTTGGAACCCATTCTACTAAGTGAAGTATCCCAAGAATGGA
>JAQIFY010001277.1:0-14310 GCA_028533085.1 Varecia variegata | reverse complement strand
CCACTCTGGCTTCAAAGGCAGGCATTTAAAATCCTTCTGAACACCACCCCCTACCCCAGAACAAAGACTCTCCCACTTTACAAATGAAAGGAGGGATTTGCCCAAATTCTGACAGAGGGCAGGAATCAAAGGTCAAACCTGCAAACTAAAGAGGTCTGGGCCAGAATTACATAATTTCATCCTATATCAGCCTAACAGAACCCCTATACTCTCCACCTGCCCCCCCTGCTGACACAGGAAATGACTTTCATGTTTCCTAGAGACTAACCATTGGTGGGTGTAATGGTTGGCTCTGTGTCTACTTGACTGGGCTATAGCACCCAGTAATCAAACACGCATCTAGGTGTTGTGTGGAGGTGTTCTGTAGATGGGGTTAACATCCACGGTCAATAACAAGCAAAGGTGATCACCCTCCACAGTGTGGGTGGGCATCACCTAACCAGTTGAAGGAAGGCCTTCCGAGCATTTTGCAGAGACAAAATACAGGATACAGAGACAGGTATCCTGGAGAAGAAATTGGCCTCAAGAACCCGCAGCATCAACTCCCACCTGAGTTCCCAGTCCGCTGGCCTGCACTAAACATTTCACATTTGCCAGGCCCCCGTGAGCCAAGTCCTTCCAATAAATCTCTGAATATATATATACACACATCCTGTGGGCTCTATTTCTCCAGAGAGCCCTGACTGCCAGAGACAGCAGACAGGAGAGGTCAAGAACCACGGTCCTACCAAGGCAAGGCGCTCCCACTGGCCATCGCCAGGCTAATGTGACCAAAGGAAAAAAGGATTGCATTGGATTCTAACCCACAGAATGAAGCAAACATCTAGGTGTCCACACTGACGTAAATAAATACTGGATAAATAAATGGGGATAAGGGATACTTCTTTACAGTAAAATTCCAATTAATAAATGTAGAAGGAATGACAGAAACAGAAAATCAAACAGACCCAAACTGAGAGATATTCTTCCAAATAACTGAGCAGCACTCTTCAAAAGTGCCAAAGTCACGAGAAACAAAGAAAGACGGAGAAACCATCCCAGAGAGGAGGAGACTCGGGAGACTTGGGACTGAGTGCACCGTGGGCTCCCAGATGGGACCCTGGATCAGGAGAAAGGCAGTCGTGGGGAAACTGGCTACATTCTACCACAGCCTGCAGATTAGTTCACAGCGTCCGATCAAGGTGAACGCCCTGGTTTCTACAACTATGCGTGGTTATGTAAGCTGCCAACATGAGGACTTGGGTGAAAGGTATATGGAAACTCTCTGTACTATTTTTGCAAAGTTTCTATAAGTTTCATCATCTCAAAATAAGAAGTAAAAAAAAAAAAAAAAAGAAACTTGGGTTCCTAAGGAAGACACAGTTCAGGGTCAGAATGGGAGCCAGAGGACAGTTAGAGAATTAGGTCCTTGGTAGGAAGAGGGGTTTGTCCTGAAAAGGTGCCAGATGCCCCAGGGAACGAGACAAGGGATGCTCGAGCAAGAGGGCAGAGGAGGAAGAGTGCAGACTGCCCTGGCCCAGGGAGAAGTGGCACAGTTACTGTAGCTCTGGCTCATCACCTGGAGACAGCCAGACTCAACATCTGACAACAAAAGCATGAGGCCACCACCACAACCACAGCTGTCACCGATCATTGGCCTCCACCGTGCACCAGGAGCTGAAAAGCACTCTCCATGCCTAGCTCATTTAACTCTTGCCACACCCTGCAGTCCCCAGGTTACAGATGATGGAACTGAGAACCAGGGCACTTCAGAAAACAGCCCAAGGCCACTCAGCTGTAAGGGAGTGGAGGGGAGGAAGGGGGGGCAGGACACAAATCAGCTTCGACTCCCAAACCCCCAAATCTTAGAACAAAAGAGACCTCAACTGCCTCCAGTCCAACCTTCCTCCTCACAGCACAATACAGCTGCTGTGAGCTCACCACCTCACAAGACAGCCCAGTCCAGTGGAGACAGTTCCAGTTGTCTTCCCTGGAGGTTCAGGAGGCCTCAGTAAAGCGGAACAGGACAAGCCAGTCTGCACTGACTTCCTCTACCCAATCCAACTGCAGCCTCTGTCCTGAGACTCCATTGGCAGGGGTGTGACGATGATAATTGCTGGTATTTATCTCTTGCTCTAAGCACTTTGTATGCATTAATGCATTTAATTCTCACAATCATCTCATGAGGCAGAGGCTATGTTTATGACTTTTATAGATCAAGGACTCAAGTCACAAACAAGCCATGCAACTTGTCCAATGTCAGAGACATAAAATGAGTGCTGAAGAGGAAAAGTCAGACTTGGGGGTCAGCTCAGACTCTCTCCTCAAGCCTCTTCCTAAGTGTGGGTTCAAGTCCCTGGTCCTAGTCCCACCCCACACTGGCCTGTGTGAGCACCCTACTCTGCCGTCTGGGCCTGCTTCCTCCACTGTGCCCCAGCGATTATATTAATACCTATCTGGTAGTGTTGCTGTGAGGATTAGATTAAATAGATCTTGTATCTGCGAGGATATAGGAGCTTTGGAAGCTGTGCACTGATGTGGAATCCAAGACAGTGTGAGTTCCTGCGCAGGACCGGGCACCAGAGCTCTCCTGCTGCTCCTCCAACCACATGTGACCCACAAGTGACCTTCCTCCCCTGCTTCCTCTAACAGAACCCGGACTGAACCCAGACACCTCTGGACACCCTCGCTTGGGTGCCCCAGGCCAGTGCCAGAGGAAACAGGCCAGGGGGTTAATCTGTGACTTGCTCTGTACTCCGTTGCGCCCCAGGACACACACACCCCTCTCCTCCTAATGGCCCCCTGCTAACATGCCCCCTGCCTGCCCACTGTGGGGGACAGTTGGCCAGGTCACTCATCAGCCAGGGGCCAGAACCCCCAGAGGGAGGGATCATGGGCCTCATATGTCCTGGGTGGGGCGGAGCAGGGAGAAAGAACTGCCCGGGGAGGACGCAGGGCCAGCAGGTGGCCACAGGCAGAGCAGCAAAGGGGACAGGGTATGGGGGCCTGGGCCTTGGTCATTCTGCAGAGCTGCCCCAGCCTGCCAGCTGGAGGATTTCTGGGGAACTTAGCTGTTTGTTATTTCTGGGGCACTTAGCTCCTTATTATCCTCGGACCTCAGAATAATAGAACAAGAGTTATCTATTGAGCAAGAGCCTATCACATGCCAGGATTTTACCTCCGTTTTCTCTAATCCTCACACCAACCTTGCAAGGTCAGCATGATATCAGCAAGATGTCAATGCCGCCATTTTTACACAGCTGGGGAGACCCAATTTCAAGGGCGAGTGACTTGCCTGTTATAACACAGCTCAGGTCAATGGCAGAGTCAGGATCCACCCGAGCCCGAGGCCAGAGCAGCTCCAGCTCCACCAGGCTACCTCTCACGTCATCCGGGCTCTGGAAGTGGGGCTAGGTCAGTGGCTTGGGAGGCTCAGAGGGCTAAAGGCTGAGTCTTGGCCTCTAGGAGATCCCAGCAGGAGAGAATTCTGGGTTCACAGGCAGCATCTCGGGCCCTCCCTCTGCACCGGCAAGCTCTCTCGGCCAAAGGTGGTGCCAGAGCAGGCAGGGCTGCAACTCCCTGCTGTCAGGCTCACCGTGCCCTGGGAGGGGGAGGCCCACCAGCAAAGGCCTCACTTTCCCAGTTTAGCCAGCTCCAGAGGGCACAGCACACCTCTACGCTGAAAGGTAGAAGCAGCCAGGGAGGCTGGCGTGGACCAGGGGTCCCCTCCCACCCCACCGACAGGGCTCCTAACCTGCACCGGCCACTCTGCCCTCCGCCTCGCACCACAGACCCAGCCCTCCCTAGATCCCTCACAGGCTTCATGGAACTTTCCTGGACTCTCGTGGCCTTCGTTCCCTCCAGCATATTTTACCACAAGCCCTGTTCCACCAGGACCCCAGGATTTTCCTCTACTTCCTCCCTCTCAATTCTCTGTCTTCCATTTGCCCTTCTCTCTGCTCTGAGTTCCCACCCTCCCCCCCTCGAGCTCCTGCAGTCTCTCAAATGCAGCAAACCCTTGTGTGATGTTTACACAGTCCCCGAGTCAGAAATGCTGCAAAATATGAGACCTTTTGGGAGCCACATTCCAGGAAAATGAGAAGCCAGTCACAGCTCAGGGTCATTTTCTCCCCCAGCCCTGCCTCTCCCTGCCAGCGGGCAGCAGGGTATGCATGGTGTGTGTGACAGACACACTCCAAGCCTACTCATTAACCCTCAAACATTTGTCCTACACTCTATGACCTCACAGAGAACTTTAGGAAGATGGGGTGCGGAGCAAGGTTTTACAACTTCTTGCAACTTTTTATAAAGCAGAGAAGAAACAGCTTCCCACCCAAGACCCACCTCATCCTTGACTCCCACCCCAGGCAAAGCCAAAGCCAAAGCCAGGAGCACCCACAGACCAGAGGAAGCAGCAACCTCCTTGGGGCCTGTGTCCAGCAGAGGTAATCAGGAGTTTCCAGGGGCAAACTACGTGCTGTCAGGGCACCCCAGCATCAGAATCACTGGAGATATTAGAGGATAATGCAGATCCTTAGGTCCAACCCCAAACCCACTGAGCCAAACTCGAGTGGGCAGGAATATGCTTAACAGGCTCACTAGGCTATGCTGAGACCTGCTGACAGTGAACAGTGACCCTCTTCTGCTTAGTGATGATGAAGTCACAAAATGATGATGAGGTCTCAGCCTTGGAAGACAGGGGCCAAAGTGGAGCAGGAGGGGTCCCCTGCTAGAGTGAAATCCATCAGGCTTTGGAGCTGGACACTCAGACCTGAGCTGGAACCCCACTCCACTGCCCGCTAGCCACGTGACTGGGGCAAGGTTGCACCTCCATGGCCTCATTCGACAGTGCGGCCAATCACATTTGCTTTGGTGTTTCGAGAGTTAAATGACATGCGTGTCAAGTAACCACCATGCAAAGGACACAATAAATAGTGATTATCAGCAAAGCTATTACAATGAAAAACCCTGTAATAGGAAGGAAATAGTAAGTTCTTTGAAAAAGTCAAAAAATTGACGAACCTTTAGCTAGACTGACCAAGAAAAAAGAAAGAATACTCAAATTACTAGAATGAGAAATGCAAGAGGGGACATTACTACTGGATTTACAGAAACAAAAAGAATTGGGAAGTAATACTATGACTAAATTAGATAACTAAGATAAAATGGACAAATTCCCAGAAAGATTCAAATTACCAAAACTGACTCAAGAAGATATAATAAATCCGAATAGGCCTATAAAAACTAAAGAGATTGACTTAGCAATCAAAAAACTATCCACAAAGAAAAGCCTAGGCCCAGATGGCTTCACAGATGAATTCTACCAAACACTTAAAGAAGAATCAAAATCAGTTCTTCAAAAACTCTCGCCAAAAGTAGAAGAGAAATAAGCAATTCCCGATTCATTCTATGAGGCCAAAACCAAAAAAAGACATTACATGAAAAAGAAAACTACAGACCAATATTTCTTATGAATATAAATGCAAAAATCCTCAATAAAATACTAGCAAACCAAATTCAGAAACATACAATAATAAGAATGATACGCCTTGATCAAATGGGCTGTATCCCAGGAATGCAAGGTTGTTGTCACATCTGAAAATCAACTGATGGAATATACTCTATCAATAGAATAAAAAAACAGAAACCACACAGTCATCTTTAAAAGAATTTGATAAAATCAGCACTATTATCATGATTTAAAAAACACTCCACAAGCAAGGAATAGAAAAAAAACTTCCTCACGCTGATCAAGGGCGTCATCGTGCTTGGTGGTGAAAGGTTGGATGGTGCCCCCCTAAGATCAGGACTAAGACAGGGATTCCTCCTCCTGACACTTACAGCCAACATTGACTGGAGGTTCTAGGCAGGACAATCAGGCCAAAAAAAAATGAGATAAAAAGCATCCAGGTTGGAAAGGAAAGTAAAACTATTCACAGATGACATCATCTTGTATGTAGAAGATCCTAAGGAATCCATCAAAAAATTATTATTACAGAACTAACAAATGAGTTCATCAAGGTCTCAGGACAGATCCTCAATATACAAAAATCAATTATATTTCTATACACAGGCAATGAACAATCTGAAAATAAAATTAAGAAAACACTCCCATTTTAAATAGCAACAAAATGTAAGATAATACACTTAACAAAAAAGCACAAAACTTATACTATGAAAACTACAAAATATTGTTGAAAGACTGTAAAGGAGATATAAATAAATGGAAAGAAATCTCATGCTCGTGAGAAGACTCAGTGTTCTTAAGAAGGAAATAAATACTCCCCAAACTGACCTACAGATTCAACATACGGCCTATCAGAATCCCAGCTGGCTTCTTTGTAGAAATTGACAGGCTGATCCTAAAATTCCCTCAAGGGACCCAGAAAAGTAAAAACAACCTTGAAAAAGAACCAAGCCGGAGGACTTGTACTTCCCAATTTTGAAACTTACTGCAAAACAACAGTAATCTAAATAGCGTGGTACCGGTATAAGGACAGACATATCGGTCCACGGAATAGAACTGAGAGTCCAAAATAAATCCTTACATCTATGGTCAACTGATTTTTGACAAGGGTACCAAGATCATTCAGTGGAGAAAGAACAGTCTTTTCAACAAATGGTGCTGGAACAACTGGACGACCACATACAAAAGACGACGTTTACCTTACTACCTCACACCATGCATAAAAATAAATTCAAAATGGAAGAAAGACCTAAATGTAAGAGCCAGAACTATAAAACTCTCAAAAGAAAACATAGGGGAGAAAATTTCATGACCTTAGATTTGGCAATGAATTCTTCTATAGATATGACACCAAAAGCACAAGCCTATAGAGAAAAAACAGATAAATGGGACTTCATCAAAATTTGAAATTTTGTGCCTCAAAGCAAAACGGCAAGCCACAGGATGAAAAAAATATTTCAAATCATATATTTGATAAGGGACTTAGATCCTGAACATATAAAGAACTCTCACAACTCAATAATAAAAGACAATCCAATTTTTTAAATGGGCAAAAGAATCTGAATAGACATTTCTCCAAAGAAGATATACAAATGACCAATAAGCACACAGACACTCAACATCATTAGTCATCCGGGAAATCAAATCAAAACCACAATGAGATACCACTAGGATGACTGTAATCAAAAAGTCAGATAATAACAAGTGTTGACAAGGATGTGGAGAAATTGGAACCTTCGTGTGTTGCTGCTGAGAATGTAAAATGGTGCAGCTGTTATGGGTTGAATTGTTTCCCTCAAAAACATATGTTGAAGTCCTCACCACCAGTACCTCAGAATGTGACCTTATTTGAAATAAGGACTTTACAGACGTGAGCAAGCTAAAATGAGGTCATTAGGGCTGGCCTCAATCCAATGTGATGTGTCCTTATAAGAATCTGGACACAGACACAGACACAGAGGGAGATGACGTGAAGGCACAGGAGAACACCATCTGCAGACAGAGGAGCAGAGCGATGCATCCATGAGCCAACAGACCCCAAAGATGGGAGGATGGCCTGCAAACCACTAAAAGCCAGGAAGAGGCAAGAAAAGATCCCCCACTGGTATGTAGAGAGCATGGCCCTGCCGCACCTTGACTTTGGACTTCTAGCCTCCAGAACTGTGAGAAAATGAGGTTCTGCTGTGTTAACTCACCAAGTTTATGGTACTTTCTTAGGGCAGCCCTAGAATACCAATATAAGCTATTTTGTAAAACAGTCTAGCAGCTCCTCAGAAAGTGAAACATAGAATTACCATATGACCCTACGACTCCACTCCTAAGTAGGTACACCCAAGAGAAATGAAAACATAGGTCCACATAAAAACCTGTGCAGGAATACTCGCGGCAGCATCAGCCATAATAGCCAAAAGGTGGAAACAACCCCAAAGCCTCCCAACCGATGAATGGATAAAGAAAATGTGCTATGCTCATAGAATGGGATATTATTCTGCCATCAAAAGGAATGAAGCTACAATACAGATGTGCCTTGCAAACATAATACCAAGTGAAAGAAGCCAGTCATGAAGACCATATATGTAAAATCTCCAGAATCAGCAAATATATCAAGACAGAAAGGTTAGTGCTTGCTTGGGCCTGGGGCGAGAGACAGAGAGGGATTGAAAGGTGCTAGCTAAAGAGCACAGGGTTGCTTTTCGAGGTGACGAAAATGTTCTAAAATTGACTGTGGTGATGTTCACACAACTCTGTGAATATACAAAAAAATCGTTGAATTGTACACTTTATTTATTTATTTATTTTTTTTTTTGAGACAGAGTCTCACTCTGTTGGCCGGGCTAGAGTGAGTGCCGTGGCGTCAGCCTAGCTCATAGCAACCTCAAACTCCTGGGCTTAAGCGATCCTCCTGCCTCAGCCTCCCGAGTAGCTGGGACTACAGGCATGCGCCACCATGCCTGGCTAATTTTTTTCTATATATATTTTAGTTGGCCAGATAATTTCTTTCTATTTTTAGTAGAGACGGGGGTCTCGGCTCTTGCTCAGGCTGGTCTTGAACTCCTGACCTCGAGCGATCCACCCGCCTCGGCCTCCCAGAGTGCTAGGATTACAGGCGTGAGCCACCGCGCCCGGCCGAATTGTACACTTTAAATAGGTGTATTGTATGGTATGTGAATTACACTCCGATAAAGTTGTTACCAAAAAAAAAAGTCAAGGAAGCCCTCAGCCCTAGAAAGCACTGTGATTTGAAGTTCCTGGCATTGTGCCCGGTGCTGACCAAAAGAACAAGGACAGAGACTGACTTCCAGAAGCTATGGACCAGTGGTTCTCAAATGTGGCTTGCAAAGAAGATGCATATGGAAAGTTTTATTTAAATAAACCCTATTAAGATATAATGTACACACAACAAAATGCATCTCTTTTAAGATAGAGCTCAAGGTGCATACACCTGGAAAACTACCATGATCAAGACAGAGACCATTTCTGTCCCCCCAAGAAAGTTCCTGCATGCCCCTTTGCCCACCGCCCCCAATTCCAGGTCACTATTAATCTGCTTTTGGTCATTAGAGCTTCGCCTTTTCTAGATTTTCATAAAAATGGAATCATCCAGCACATGCTCTTTGGTGTCTGTCTTCTTTCAGTGAGCACAATGTCTCTGAGATCCATCGCACTGTTGTGCATGACAATAGTTCATTCCTTCGTATTGCTGAGTAGTGCCCTACTGTATTATGACATCAAAATTTCTTTATCCATTCACCTGTTGTTAAATATTTGGGTTCTTTCCAGTCTGGGGCTATTGTGAATAAAGCTGCTATGAATATTTGTGCGCAGCCTTTTTGTAGACATGCTTTTATTTCTCTTGGGCAAATACCTTTGGAGTGGAACAGCTGGGTTGTAGAGCAAGTGTGTGCTGGACTTTATAAGAAATGGCCAAATTGTCTCCAGAGTGGTTGTACTATTTTACATTCCCATCACCGGTTACCACTTCTAAAAATCCCACTGCCCAGTTCATACCCCAAACTAATTAAATCAGGATTTCCGGGGTAAAGGACCCAGGCATCAGTCTTTTTAAAGCACCCAAGTGATTCTAATTTGCAGACAAGCTCTCAAACCGCTGCTAGAGGTCACAGGTGCCATGAGACAGGCAAACCAGCAAACGACATACCATGGTCGCCTACATAATTCCCTCACTTTTCCTTGAAAGTGGAGAGAGAGAAGACAAGGGAAAACACATACAAGTATCTAGTCTTGACACGACCACTCTCAGCAAACTTTGTTGGTCTCTCAGATTTTCTCCATCTTTTATGAGATAGGAGAAGGCAGGAGGAACAAAAAATGATAAATAAATAGTAACAACTTTTTGACCACTTAATTTTGAGCTTACCGTTTTAATTCGGTTACCATTCCCAGGGCTCATCCAAACTCTACAAGATAGGTCCTACTGGAATCACCATGTTACAGATGAGGAAACTGGGGCTCAGAGAGGTTCAGTAATTTGCCTGAGGTCACAGAGCCAGTTATTGATGCAGCTGGAATTTAAACTCAAGAAGTCTGATTTCCATGGCCAAAGAGCATAAACACTCCACTAGGCTCAGGGCCATCAACAAGTCCTGAGGCCATGAACCTCCTCCCACCCAGCTGTTCCTGGCAGCAGGAGAACACAAGCCTCCAACCCAACTGTTAAGGAAGGCTGCAGGTGTGTTTACGGGAGACTGGTGGGAAAGGTGATGTGCCACGTGACTGAAAGGTGGGGGTTAATTACGGGATTTCCTTTCCTTTCAAGCTTAAAGGATGAGATTTAAGCCCTTTTGGTACAGGGGAGGAGACCCAGTCATTGCTGCAGCCTCCTCCCTCCACCTCAGCTAGTACTTGCGACAGGAAAGTGCCAGCGCCTGGGAAGTGGGCAGAGGAGAGCCAGGGAAGGGAGCCGGGGGGGGCGGGGCCGGGGGGGGCCGTGCGCGGAATAGCCGCCCAGGCTGAGCCCGGTGAGCTGCCTGCCCAGCAACTGCCTGGCCCTTTCATTCCACTCTTGTCCGACCTGGAGCGGACACGGCGCATCTGGCTGGAAGGAGTTACTGTTGTCAGCTGGAACTGCTAGTTCACAACAAGGGGCAAATGAGGGGTGAGGAAAGCATTTCTCAAAAATGTACCCGGGTATTAGGGGAAACTGGGTGCCTGCCATACAGGAACTCTCTGTACTGTCTTTGCAACTTTTCTGTACATCTGAAACTACTCTAAAATTAAAAGTTTACTTAAAGTAACAAACATATAAGTAAGATGTACCTGGAGGTTGCAGAGTTATTTAGCGGGGATGAAGGAGAAGAGCAAAACAGAGGAAAATCTCTGTGTACACACACACACACACACACACACACACACACACGGCGCATGTGCTAAAATAGAATCGGAAGACAAATCCTGGGCCATTCATTTTCAATTCTTGACAGGAGAGAAACAACTGGGGACAGATAAGGACCCCAGTGAGGGGTGAGGGTGGGAACCAAGGGAGGTTGAGGATTTGCTTCCTCCAGGAGATGTAGGGGACAGCTGGGGGGGGGGGGTTCCATGAACTTCAGTGAGGTTCCAGTACCTGAACCAGGCTCTCCTCTCCAGCGCCGTCTTGCTGACTCGCACTAGTTCTCTCCTCCCTTCCCACCTGCTCCCCACCCATTTATCCCAGGGCAGCACCAGGATCACGCAGAAGGCCCCTGTGCCAAGGTGCCACTAGCCAAGCTGGCTACCCTCACCAGTCTCAGTGCTGGATGTGTAAAACGGGGCCACCACGTGCCTTGCCCACCTCACACAACTGCAAAGATAAGTGAAAATGCTTGTGAATTACAAAGTTCTGTGTAGACAAAGGTGATTACGCGTTCACAGCAGGTCTGTTCCTAAGCTGGAAAGAGCCCAAACGGCAATCAGCAGTGGAATGGATAAATGAATTGTGGTTACTGCACATAATGGAATACAACATAGCAATAAAAAAGAATGAGCCACTGCAACCCGCAAGAACATGGATGAGCCTCCCAGACATAATGTTGAGTGAAATAAGCCAGACACAAAAGCAAACATACTGTGTGATTCAATTTATATGAATTTCAACAACAGGCAAAACTAATCTCTGATGATACAAGGAAGGAAAGCAATTACCTTTGGGGAATATCGACTTGGAGGGTAGCATAAGGGCTGCTTCTGGGCTGCTGGGATTGTTCTAGATCTTCACCTGGATCATGTATATGTACGAGTTTATCAAGATGTACATTTGGGTTTTGAATACTTGGCAGTATGTGAGTTATACCCCAATTAGACGAGGGGTTATGACTAGGATTATTTGGGCTAGAGTGCCCTCTGGTCAGGTGGCAGGAAGGCTTTTTGGGGAGGAATTAGAAAGCGATTTTGCTGCTGCTTCTTTCCTACTCTCATCTACCCCCTCAACCTCTCCCTAAATAGGAAGCGTTTGTTTCTTGACATGCCTTTAGTCCGCCCTTCTATTCCCTTATTGGCACCCCTACTCTGGGCCAGGCAGTATTCTGAAAGCTGGGTGCAATCTTGCTCTCAGCTTTGCTTTGTGCAATCAACACATAGGTAACGTCAACCATGCAGCCCTCCTCCACCAGCACGGACGTCCTTCTCTCAGGCAGTTCCAAGTGGCAAAGAGCTGGGCACAGGGCATCTGGCCTCCTTCCCAGGCTTCACCTATCACTCCAAGAAAGGAGAAAGGTGCCTCCTACATACCCATGTGCTTTTAATCCCCTACAACTATGGTCCCCAACCCCCAGCCGTGGACCAGTACTGGTCTGTGGCCTGTTAGGACCTGGGCCGCACAGCAGGAGGTGAGTGGTGGACAAGCATGAGAAGCTTCCTCTGTATTTACAGCCGCTCCCCATCACTCGCATCACTGCATAAGCTCCACCCCCTGTCAGATCATCGGTGGCATGAGATTCACATAGGAGCGGGAACCCTGCTGTAAACTGCACATGCGAGGGATCTAGGTTGTGTGCTCCTTATGAGACTCTAATGCCTGATGATCTGAGGTGGAGCTGGGGTGGTGATGCTGGGGAGCACTGGGGAGCAGCAGCAAATACAGGTTATCATTAGCAGAGAGGTTTGACTGCACAATAAATGTAATGCACTTGAGTCATCCCCAAACTATTCCCCCCACCCCTAGTCCATGGAAAAAATTGTCTTCCATGAAAGCAGTTCCTGGTGCCAAAAAGGTTGGGGACCACTGCTCTACAACCCAGCTCATGTAGCTGAAAGGCAGCAGGGATAGAGTTCAAACCCAGATGTGTCTGATTCCTATATCCTTGCCCTTCCCACCACTCCCATGGCCTCCCAGCATCCAGGTCAGCACCACCTGTCTCTGGGCATCTGTGCTAGTCAGCCTCCAAGATGGTCCCATTAATTCTCGCCTCCTGGTATTCAATTCCTTTTGTAGACTCTGCCATATTGACTATAGCTGACCTGCATAACCAACAGGATATTGTAGACATAACAGTGTGTCTCCCAAGGCTAGGATATAAAAGATATTGTGGCTTCTGCTTTGCTCTCACTTGGAGAAACCAGCCACCATATTGTGAGGACACTCGAGCAGCCCTGTGGAGAGGTCCATGTGGCAAGAAATTGAGGCCACCTGCCAACAGCCAGCCCCAACTCGCTAGCCACATGGCAGAACTACCTTGGAAGAGGATCCCCCAGCCCCAGTCAAGCCTTGAGAAGACTGCAACCCCATGAGAGCCCCTGGCCAGAACCAGCCAGCCAAGCCACTCCCAAAGTCTTGACCCCCCCAAAACATTTATTATTATGAGATAATAAATGTTTATTGCTGCTTTAACCTACTGCATTTTTGGGTCATTTGTTACATCATACTACTATGTATAAATAACACAGCTCCTGTCAGAGGAGGGGCTTCATGCTACAGGGATGGCATGTTAAGGCATTAAGAACCAGCCACTTCCTGAGGGGTGGCCAGAGCAGGCCGAACTGGAGGGGATTAACATCAGCAAGAAACCCCCAGGGTGTGGGAGAAGAACTGTGAAAAAGAGACCAAGCATAGCACTAGTGCTGGAGCTGGGTTTCCTAGAAATCTCTCACACACTTCATCCATCTCAGTAAGTAAAACCATGTGCACCCAGTTGCTCTGGCCAAAACCTGGGAGTCATCCTTGAGCCCATTCTCTCTTGCTCGCCCAGCATCCGATCCATCAGCAAGGTTCTGGCTCTCCACAGAATGCATCCCAGACCCGGCCCCTCCTCACTGCCTTTCCCGAGAGCACCACGGGCTAAGCCGCCAGCCTTTCTCACGTGGGCAGCGTCAGCAGCCTCTTGGCCCTTGTCCTGGCTCCTACCCTGGTGTCTGCTCAAGGCCAGAGTGGCCTTCTCAAAGTGGAAATAAATCAGGTCTCTCAGGCCCAACTCTCCAGTGCTCACTCCAGTCACATGGCCCTTCTTTCAAGCATGACAAGCTCCTCTTGCCTCAGGGCCTTTGCACGTGCTCTTTCCCCTCCCTCACATCACCACATCACATCATTTGGGTTCCACCTCTCACACTTCCTCCGAGGACTCTTCCGGGGCTACACCAGATGAATCCCTCTCTAATCCAACACTCTTGTTCATTTCTTTCATAACCAGTTTGCCCACCATGTGCCTCTCTCCCCTCTTAAAATGTAATTCCCATGAGGGCAAAGGCCTTCTCCATCCTATTCACTCGGAATGGTGTCTGGCCCATGGAAACGGCTTCATACACATTCATGTGACGAAGGCCGCCTAGAAGCAGGGGATGGACGAGATGACTTCCAAGTTGATCTGGCTACAAGATTCAGAGTGCAGAGCTCTGCCGTGGCTCTGGGGCTCCCGTTGCCCTTCTCAGCAGGA
>JAQIFY010001276.1:0-14311 GCA_028533085.1 Varecia variegata | reverse complement strand
CACAGGTTCCAGTAACTCAACAGCAGCTCAAGGACCAGTGGAGGGTAATTCTCCACGGGAGACAAAAGTGAAACCTCCTAACCACGAATCAGGACTCAGAGGCAGACGTTCAATAATAGAAACCTATGGAGTTCAGAATTAAAACAATTCTTGGATCTTTCTGGGGATAGAGAAATTCAGAGAGGCTGGGCACGGTGGCTCACATCTGTAATCCTAGCACTCTGGGAGGCCGAGGTGGGAGGATCACTTGAGCTCAGGAGTTCAAGACCAGCCTGAGCAAGAGCGAGACTCCATCTCTACCAAAAATAGAAAGAAACTAGCTGGACAAGTAAATATATGTAGAAAAAATTAGCCGGGCATGGTGGCACATGCCTGTAGTCCCAGCTACTCAAGAGGCTGAGGCAGGAGGATCACTTGAGCCCAGGAGTTGGAGGTTGCTGTGAGCTAGGCTGATGCCACGGCACTCTAGCCTGGGCAACAGAGTGAGACTGTCTCAAAAAAAAAAAAAAAAAGAGAAATTCAGAGAAAAGAACAGGAAATTGAGATAGTGAAGGAGACATGTAAGATGATGTATTTCACTTGAACAGTTTCCTACTATAAATGTGGGCTACCCTGCCCAGAAAGAAAGAGGTTCTTTCACTAAGCAGATATACACCTTCAGCGATGGCAAAGGGTGGGTAGAAATAGAGCTCAAGTGAGAAATGAAAATAAAAAGGTTCTAAATACTTGAAACAGGCATCAAGAAAGACTTGGAGGCACCATTGCAAAAACACATGGGAAGCACAGTGTCAGAATGAATCCAGCTAACCTCATGAGAAGAGAGTTCCCAATCAAAATTTAAATTGACAGGTGGTGGGTGCCAGACTGTTCGGTAACCTATAGAGGCTGACCTATGACATGCTAGGTCATACTTAATTCTAGTAATTTAGGGTCCACATTGCAAAGAAGGTAATGACAGATTTCTTTCTGAACTTGACACCACAGGCCCTCCAACATACTCAAGCTAGAGTTTAGACCTCATCTCCCACCACCGTCCCCAGCTCACTCTGCTCCAGCCATACTGACTTCCTTCACTTCCTAGAACATGCCAAGGACATACCTGCCTCAGGACCTTGGCACTTGCCATTCCCCCTGTACACCAAAGAATTAACATCTATTACAAACAAGATTTCTAGGATGCAACAGATAAACACACTCTCCATTCCAGTAGGACCACTCTGCCTGAGACTCAGTAGAGAAGACATTGGGGAGGAAATAATTTGGAACTCCCAATGCATTTACAGTTTAGTTTGCAAAACGAGGTAGATTTTATTTCTACACTTTAATTTTTCCAAGAATTTAATAATTTGAGGGAACTCATTTTCAAATTGTAAGCATTATTACGCAGCTGGAAATGTATCTGGGGGTTAGGTTTATGATATCATGAGGTGCTCATTGTACAACCTCTGCTGATACAGATAGAACAAGACAGCCAGGCACAATTTGAGATGAAAAATAGAATAAAAAGTAAATTTTCAGCCTTAGGGGATGCAAGGCCCTCATTAGCGCCCAATGCATTTCAGAATCTTCTAAAATGTCCACCCAGAAGTGGCCCCAAAAAGAGCAGCAGTGAAGATGAGAGAGAGGCCTCAGGGAGGTAGGAGTAGGACCTACCCTATTCTGCTGTTTTCCTTCAAAGGGGCAGCCTTTTCTGGTTGCCCATAAATTTGTCTTTTAAACCCAAAGGATTAAAGAACAAAAGAAACTACAGTGACGTCTGTGTCCCTTCCCACTAGGGGGCGCTGTGGAGTTAATACAGCTGGCTTCTATAATATATGGCTTCCTCAAAGGGCCACAAAGGAAGATTTTCTAAGGAGCCCAACCTTAATTAGACTGCCCTTCTATATGTCACGTTAATGCGCTTACACACTGCCCAGTCATGAGGCCTCTTTGTCCTGCTGGTGCCCAACACAGTGTGGCTCACACTGCTGGTCTCCTGGAAGTTGGTTCTAGTTGTCCACAATGAATACCCTTAGGGCTCAGTTGTCTTAAATTTGGGGTGAGAAATAAAACAATGAATTCTCAATCTAGGATTACCAGAGAGCTCTGAATAAAGCCGTCCACTCTTGGTCTATATCCTTTATATGCCAGAACCCTGTGGGGAAGGGGTAAGTGAGAAGATTCAGGAATCTTGAACCTCAGACAAATCTAACACAGTTTGTTAGATTAGAACAACAGCCTGAGTCTCCTGACACCCAAACTAGCATTATTTATGCTCCCCAACATTGTACAGTTCAGTGCACATATTTAACTTATTGTGCTGAGGTACAAAACAGAAAGGCGTCTACACCCACCTGCTGGTGCAGTTGTTATCACTACTTGCGCTGTGTGTTCCTCAGCAGATCCCAGCAGGGTGATAGTCACTGTATAATCAGTCGTCGGGTACAGATCCAGACACACCACTGGAGCTCGTTCCCTCGTTGTGAGGTTAAATGATGTTGCATGATAAAAGTTATCCAGATACCACCTTTGACCCAGAACTTTAAACTGTCATGAGATTAAAAGAAAGCATTGCGTTAAATTTTCTGTCGGCTTGCAGACGTCTAGATTAAGCAAAACAGAGTCGAAGCAAGGAAGTTCCTTTTATTTGTCCCTACCCACTCAGAGTTATTTTTAATACACTAGCGAGCTAAACTGAGGAAAGACTTTACAAAGCTACCTTACCTACCCTATTTGACTTCTGTCATAACCAGATATAGGAATAAGTATAAAATGTGTAACTATATCTCAGATGAATAAAATGTCAGGCTATTCTAAAGTAATCTCTAGTGCCCACCCAAGTAGAAATTGAACTGGGGCTATTGGGCAAAATTCTTTTAATTGTAGAATCTATGGACAAGCCTCCTAGAACAGAGTACTTAAACTTTATGAGGACTCCCCCAGACGATGCATTTGAAACAACTGTGCAATGGAACTTCACCGGATCCTTCCTACTAGAGCTCTGGAAAACAGAGCTTGTGATCCACAGAATCATCAAACACACCTGTCACCCAATCATACTCTACCCATTGCCAACTCAAGCAGCAGCTATAGGGATTATAGGGGAAAAACTCTTGTGACGGTCCCATAAGTCATATGATCAGCCCTTGATCAGTCAGTGTGCTTTAGCTGGTGGAGATGTCTATGCGTTTAGTGTCTCCACTGATGCTGGTGTCATTGGCTCTCCCACCATCTCTCCCTCCTCATCACTGTCAATCACTGACTCTTCCCCATTAGTCTCCCACAGCTGTCCAAGACCGTGACACCTAGTTCACAGGGATTCCTCTCTCCCAAACTCTTCAAATTCTCTTGGATAACTTAAAGATCCTTATAGATAAGCCATCAAAACTCAGTCTCACAGTTCCTTGAGCTCAATGCTATGAACTTCCTCCAGTCCACTCCAGCCACCCATCTCCATGGCCCCATTCTAGACTGTCTCACCATCAGTTGCTCCCCCAGGATCTTGCAGCAGTCCCCTATTCCTCTGGACCGCTTACGAGTGAGGCATAACATGCGTTCCCATGTGTTTGGGAAATACGTATTTTTCTCTTTTGTAAACTGCTTTTGAATGTTCACTTTTTTCCCAATGGATTTAAGAGTGCTTCACATGTTACATAAATTAATCTTTGTCTAACATATTTTAAAAAGCAGTATTTTTCAATTTTACTCTTTAATCATTTCTGTATAGGGTATGAAGTAAGAATTATTTGTTTTCTTTTTTTTTTTTTTTTTGAGACAGAGTCTCGCTCTGTTGCCCAGGCTAGAGTGAGTGCCGTGGCGTCAGCCTAGCTCACAGCAACCTCAAACTCCTGGGCTTAAGTGATCCTACTGCCTCAGCCTCCCGAGTAGCTGAGACTACAGGCATGTGTCACCATGCCTGGCTAATTTTTTCTATACATATTTTTAGTTGGCCAGATAATTTCTTTCTATTTTTAGTAGAGACGAGGTCTCACTCTTGCTCAGGCTGGTCTCGAACTCCTGACCTCGAGCGATCCACCCGCCTCGGCCTCCCAGAGTGCTAGGATTACAGGCGTGAGCCACCTCGCCCGGCCAAGAATTATTTGTTTTCTTAACCAAGTTGTCAACTAGTGGTCCTAGAGCCATCTATTGAATAAAACCTTCCTTTCTCTACTGATTTGAAAAATCATCTTTACTATATATTAAAATTATCTGGGTACTTGAATATGTTTCTAGCTTTAGTGTTCTTTCTAATATGGAAATTTCAATATTTCACTTGCTCACCCAAAATCCTTTAGTGGCTCCACATAGACATCAAAATAAAATCTAAATTCAAAAGGATGGCATACAGGGGCCCCCATGACCTGGCTGCTGCTTAGATCATCGCCTCATCTTTTCCTACTCTACTTGCCCACAATGCCCGTCTTCAACCTCTCCCCAGTTCTTTCATCTGGTTAATTCCTGCTTCTTTTCTAGGACTCAGCATAGTCTTTGCTTCTTGTAAAAAAAAAAAAATTATACCTGGACACACACACACACACTCACTCTTCTATTTTATTATTTATTTACTTTTTATCAAAACAATCACTTTTTTATCAAAGCACTCATTACACCACATTGTAGTTGTTCATTTACTTGTATTAATATATTTCTATTAGTTTGAATTGGAACTTCTGGGTCCCAATACATAATCCTCTTTCAGTAAATGGTTATTAAATTAATTAATTAATTTTAATTTAATAGTTACTGAGTTTACTCTCTGGCAGATGATTTGCGAGGCACTAAAAATGACACGAAAATAAATCTTAGTTTCTGCCTGAATTTACTTATAGTTTTACTTGTGCTGTTCAAAAAAAATCAAAGTAAATGAGGGCCAATAGCCATGCAATGAATTTCTTAAAAATCCATGCTCCAATGTGAATTTGGTGGCAAAATAAACTGCAATTATTTAAATGCACTAAAATAAAATATAAGTGTGAAATACCAGGCAGGGAAAATGATAGCATGTCACCAAATATAGTGTCTTTCTTCAGTTTAGTTCCCTCATATCCATCTCACATCTGCTCTAGAAACAACAATCACAAACTGTCTAGAGTTCATTCATTTTTAAATACTTTGGATCCTCACTTGGAGATCACCCAGATTTTTAAGTGACACAATCTTTGACAGATAGCAGGGGAGATCTTCTTACTTGGTATATTCGTTCTGATCCAACTTTCCTAGAATGCCTGTTCAATTTCAAACAAGTTTCATTAAATATTGAAATGTTGAAAATTCCATCATCTTCTAAGAGATCATCTTCTAAAAGAAAAGAGAGAACATAAAGATAGGTTGCCTCATCTTAGCAAAACACATCATGGCTAAATACAAGTAAAATTCTGACACCTTAAGAAAGCCAGTTGGGTATTTAACAGGAAGAGCATTAAATTTGGCATCCGCAGACTTAGCTTCAAGTCCTGGGTCTGCAACTTCTTACTTTTAATGACATCAGCTCAGTCACTGAACCCCCCCAAACCTCAGTTTCCTTATTTGTGAAATCAAGTCATCCAGCTTGCTTTTCTTATGTCACAGGCTGTCGTTGAGAGCATCAAAGGAAATACGTTTAAATGACTGTAAATGAATAAAGCTGTGATATTTTTAGAAAGTTAATCCTATCACCTGGATAGTCCATAATAAAATGTCATAAAGGTGAGTGTACGAGTAGCCAGAGAGTCTGAGAATAAGGAAAAAGGTGAATAAAAATCAAAGGGTATGAGTTAAAACTTTCAGGGCAAATGCTTTCCAACCTAAAAAATGACCAGAAAGTACATGACCAGGCAAGAAGAAATTTGCTTTCACAGAAGACAGTATTTCAAGAGTAAAAAAAAAAAAAAATAATCAGAAAGCAGACTTGTTTCAACTATTGTATAGAAAAATTCATTTCACACCTCCTGCAGTCTAAGTCAGTCCTACAATATTCTATTTTCTTAATGTAGTTATAAAGGAGAGTTTGGTTACTAATGAATTAAAGAAATCACAAAGAGTCCAGGAGTAATACGGGTAATTTTCAAGGAAAAGTAAATTTCCTAACAAACAGGCCTGCATGTTCTCTACCAATGAGAAAAAGTTAAATGTCTACCAGAAAGAAGCTATTTTATAACTATCTTTAATGTGTATTTCTCCCATAGGAGTCTCTGCTACCTAAGAAGTAATAATGATCACAATAAATTATTCCAGTTGAAATCAGAACTGTCCCCAGCATTTTCACTATCACTGACATTTGCAGCACAAGGCAATTAGCTGGGAGAATCAAATATTTCTGGCTATAATTGGAAAATGTAAAAATATGGTTATGAGAGAGAATTTGGAGACCTATCATATGTGCTCTCCTTTATCTTCACAAATTTTAAAGATTTCATGAGGACATCAGAAATGAAAATTGCCACATGTATGCATATGATTTTCAGGAACACCAAATGTATATACTAAGAAATACCGCATAAAGCATATGTCTGTACGCTCACAGAACATAGGCAGAGTGCAGTCTGCATTGTTTCCCTCTCATCGTTGTCACATAAGATAGCCGCTATAGTCTGAATTCAGGGGAAGATGGCAATGTGCACACAGGCATCTGGCTCCCACTTCCCACGCCCAGTCCTGACAGAGTGACTGAGAATAAGTAAAAATGGGTCAAAATTTGCATCTGGGTTGGAAAGAAGGGTCGGTTGCTATACTCGAGGCAGAAACATAAAGACATTTCTGCTCAGCACAGTGTGGAAGGGACCAGGAGAAAGAAAGACACTGAGAGCTACTGAGCAACCTGCCTTCCAAGTGAAGGAACATGGTCTCCGAGTTTCAAAGGAAGGAACTGGAGGAAAACTGACGCCCTCGGAGGAAGCAAGACAGGCCACGGGACAGGTCAGTGATGAACGCTTCATCCGGGGCCATTTAACCCAGTGGGTCTCAAATCCACCTGCATATCAGAATCACCCACACACAGCAGATTGGAAGTCATGCTTGGACATCTGTATTTTTTTTTTTTTTTTTGAGACAGAGTCTCGCTTTGTTGCCCGGGCTAGAGTGAGTGCCGTGGCGTCAGTCTAGCTCACACCAACCTCAAACTCCTGGGCTTAAGAGATCCTCCTGCCTCAGCCTCCCGAGTAGCTGGGACTACAGGCATGCGTCACCATGCCCGGCTAATTTTTTCTATATATATTTTTAGTTGGCCAGATCATTTCTTTCTATTTTTAGTAGAGACGGGGTCTCGCTCTTGCTCAGGCTGGTCTCGAACTGCTGAGCTCAAACAATCTGCCCGCCTCGGCCTCCCAAGTGCTAGGATTACAGGAGTGAGCCACCGTGCCCGGCCGACATCTGTATTTTTTAAAAAAGTTCAACAGGCAATTCTGATAGGCAACCAGAGTAAAAAGTATGTATACTATTAATACTATTGCTGCTACTGCTAATAGTAATAGTCCTTCCCCAGCATGCATCAGTAACAAGGGAGGACATCAAAGTAGAGGCCTAGGGACTTGCAGGTCCCACCTGACAGAGACCCTGGTTTAACAGAGGAAGGGACCTGCCTCTTTCCTGCCTCAGCAGGATGTAGCACCACAAAGAAGCCAGGTCCAAGGCCAACAGCTTCACCAATCAAGACAGCAAAGTGCTCGGAAATACAGCTCAGGGTGGGGGGCTTTCTTCCAGCTGCTGCCTGAAGGACACTGGATCATCCAACCCGCAGCAAAGCCTTCATGATGAGATCTGAAATAAGCATCCTCACATTATCCAAACAAAAGTAAGATCAAAGGGAATATAATCCAATTTTATTATGAGGGAAATATCAGACCTAGACAGAACTTTTATCTTCCAAGGATAAGTAATCTAGAACTAAAAAAAAAAAAAAAAAAAAAAAGCCTATAAAATGATTTTATAAAGGAGAGGGGTAGAAAGGGAAATTGTGCTTAAAATGCAAAGAATGAGCATATTTTGAAAAACAAAATCTTGAGCAAAGTATTCATAAAATTAGGCAGCATCTGTTTTGTATTTTCAATAAAAACTTTAAAAAATGGATTCAAACAAGAGAGATAATAAGAGAATGTAACAGCAGAGAGGAAACTGGTTGAGAGAGGCAGAAATAAAAAGGGAACTAGATGAGACCCAAAGAAAAGGAAATGAAAGTGCAACAACAGAATTTAAAGTGCATCAGAGATGGTAAAAACTGGACATGTAAATGCATAAATGCAGATATGTGTAAAATGCATATAGATAACAAACTTGTTACATACAGAAGGCAGAGGAAAAAGACATGGACATAAAAAGGGAAAATGGAAAACAATGTGGAATATGGGTATCTGAAGAGCCAAAAACAAACTTTAAAAAAAGCAATAGGCCGGGTGCAGTGGCTCACACCTAAAATCCCAGCACTTTGGGAGGCCAGGAGTTCGAGATCAGCCTGGGTAACACAGTGAGACCCCATCTCTACAAAAAAATAAGAAAAATTAGCCAGGTGTGATAGCACATGCCTATAGCCTCAGCTACTCAGGAGGCTAAGGCAAGAGGATCACTTGAGACCAGGAGTTCTGCAGTGAGCTATGATCATACCACTGCACTCCAGCCAGGGTGACAGAGTGAGATCTTCTCTCAAAAAAAACTTAAAAAAAATGAGAAGCTGACAATGAAATGCCATATTAAACCAATATTATAAGGGAAGAGAGAGGGGAAGGAATAAAAGGAAGTAAAGAATGCTAACTTCCTTATCTTATTCAGGGAGAAGTTAACATTTCATTCTTAACACTGGAAATAAAAGAAATACACACCGGAATAGAGTTTGTTTTTTAATGTGATCACTTATATTATAGAATAAAAACAAAATCTATACTGTCTGACTCACTAAAAAAGAGAATCTGTATAGCAAAAAGATAGAAAACAAAAGATATAGCAAAGTAGCATTAAAAAAAAGGGAAACAATAAGATGACAGAAGAAAGGAAAATCATATCACAAAAAAATAATGTAAGCTGGACAACCTATCTATTCAAAAATAAAACTTGTCCCAGAAAGGTTCTCAACATAAGCTGTCTCCTAGAGTACACCTATAGCAATGTTATCCAGACAACTTTTAAGAAGAAAAAAAGTAGGCAAAGGCATATCATGCAAATGCAAGCACAAAGAAATCAAGAAAACCAGTATTATTAGCAAATATAGTTCAAGGCAAAAAAAAAAAATTAAACAGGCTAAGGTGAGCCATTTGGTACTAGTGAAAGAATCTATAATGAAGATAGCAGTCATGAACATTAATATCACAACATCAAAACGTGTAAAACAAACCAATTAGAATCCCTAAGAGAAATTGAGAAAAATGGCGATCCAAGTAAGGAAGAAAAAAAAAAACCAAACAAGGAATCCTGAATAGCCTCATTAATAAAGTTGATGTAAGACTAGATATTACTTCACCTACTAGCAAACACTTTACCTTATTATCCAGCATCTATTGAAATTATCAAACTTGGCCAAGTAGTAAGGCCCAAGAAAATGTCAACAAATCCCCCCAAGCATAACAAAATGTAATAAAACTAGAAATCAACAAGGAAGTATAAATTTTCTAAATGTTACAAAGGAAAAAAACTACTTGTATAAAACACTTATAATTAATTCTTCAATCAAAGGGGAAATCCAAGTAGCAATTATATAATGCTTTGAAAGTAAGGGTAAAGAGAACATACATCAAAACATCATAAACAATTTTGTAATCAAAGAAAAAATCAGAATAGCAATTATATCATGACTTGAAAGTAAAGAAAATGAATATCAATGCCTAAGGAATTCTGCCAAAGCTCAAATCTGAAAGGAAAAGAGAAGCATTAAAAACTTTTATTATCAAACAGGAAAGAATGGAAATAAGTTGACTTTTTAATGCATTCAACTCAAGAATTTAGAAACAGAACAATATAACCAATTTAAGAGATACATGGAGAAGTACGTAATAATAATATGAGGAGAAATTAATGAGTTAGAAAGAAGAAAATTTAAAAACCCAAGAGTTCATTCTTCTGGAAAAGGAAACAGTAATAAAACAGACATGCTAATCAATTTTTGAAAAGAGAGAGAAAACCAAAATTAGGAGTCAGAATAAGCTGGGATTATATAGCCTATAGCCCCAGAGGAATTGTAAGCAAATATACCATGTGACACTTCTGCCGACATATTTAAAATCTCAAACAAATGGACATATTTGAGAAAAGTATAAATTATAAAAATTGACTCAAGTAAATGTAAGAAACTTAGACCCTAAGTCAAGGAAGAAATTGACAAAGTTGTTAAAGAATCATCTCCTTAAAGGAGTGAAACTTAAATGATCTTATGAGAAAACTTTAAAGGAAAGGAATAATTCCAAAGGGTATAAACTGTTCCAGAGCAAAAAAAAAAAAAAATATGGAAACCTTCCCAAGTCATTTTAAGGGGACTAGCATAACCCCGATAATGAAATCAGACACGAATGTGCAGGATCTAGAGGAAGAGAATGACAAATCTTTACCACAGTGCTAAATAGAGAAAGACGAGTAGATACTGAGTAAATGTAGAAACATACCTCACTTCCAGTTGGGATGACTCAATATAAGTCCTAATTCTCACTAGATTAACTTGCAAATTTAATCCAATTCCATTTAAAATTTCAGACAGAGGAAAGCAGTCCAGAGACATTAAATAACTCATTACCCAACTCTTCAACACAAAGTTAAAATGTAAAACCAGACCTGTCTGCCTCCAAAGACCATGATTTTCCCAGTGGAAAGTAACTGGAAGAGGTAATCAGATATTAGTAGAAACAGCTGACACTGAGCAGCAACCTGTCATCCTCACTGAACAGTGACAGATGAGTTTCAAGTCCTGGGATGATCTTTTAAAGAAGATATATCCCTCTAAGCCCACAGTGGTTTATTATTAATTTTATAAAGTTTCTCTAACTAGTCACCATATTATTTTATAATATCTTTGCCTACATATTATTTACTTAGAAAGAAACAATTTTGTTTTATTTACATACAAGTACTGAGAGGACCAATTTGTATAATTTCATAGTTGGTTTTATATTGTTAAGATTGGCAGACTTTTCAATTATATCTGCTGAATCTGTGTCACTTCCCAGTACCTGGTGGCAGCAGTATCTGAGGATGGAGGTAATTGTCTTAAGTAGGACATCAAACAGCTAACTAAGAACTACCTCTACTCCCCCAAAATAATAAATGCCATCAATGGCTTCTCAATCTTTGTCTACAAGGTATTTAATTCATCTTCACACTCCATAACCAGAATTATATATATATTTTTTAAATTTACTGTAATTGTCACAATGTTGTTAAAAAAATTCATATGACAATCATGGGCAACAAAGTTTATTCCTACGTCTTGAAGCTCCTTCCTGTCCACTCCTCTTTTCAACCAACATCTACCCTCCCACCACCCCTGTCCACCCACCCACTCACAATTTGATTCCCGAACCAGGTCAGCTCTCGTCCTAGACCTAAAACTGCTGTGTCAGCCTCCCTGGCTTTTCCTCTCTCCCAGGCAAGGGCAAGAAATGACTGTTGAGTTTGCCACCAAAAATAAGCCACATGGCTACTGTCTACTGCCTTGGATACCTGAGACTGGACTAAATCATCACCTAAAGTTTTCCTCTTTTATTTTATTTTTTGAGACAGGGTCTCACTCTCTTGCCGGGGCTAGAGTGTAGTGGCATGATCATAGCTCACTGCAACCTCCAACTCCTGGGCTCAAGTGATCGATCCTCCTGCCTCAGCCTCCTGAGTAGCTGGGACTACAGGCTCACGCCACCATGCCTAGCTAACTTTTCTATTTTTGGTAGAGACGGGGTCTTGCTCTTGCTCTTGCTCAGGCTGGTCTCAAACTCCTGGCCTCAAGTGATCCTCCTCCCTCGGTCTCCCAGAGTGCTAGGATTATAGGTGTGAGCCACCACACCCAGCCCATTTTCCTCTTTTAAATGCCTTTTTATTACCTTCTACCTCTACCAGAGGACGCAGCTGGGAAACAGCACATCAGAGTCCATTCAAACTGGCGCCACTAGGACAGGACTCTCTCCTCCTAGACCCGCTGTGATTCTGACCCCGGAGCAACTACATTCCTGCTGAGTGTAAATCTCAGAAAGCAAGTGTGAACTCTCCTGCCCAAATGATTGATTCTGAAAAATGTTTCCCCACAGCCTGTGCTTAGCATTTTCCAGGAGGAAATGAGACTTCACTTCCACCTACCAGCTGTCTGGAAAGCAATGACGGCTGGCACAGAGCGCCCGGGAGGGGCTGTGGATATGCTCACGGTGTAGTTGGCGCCTGGGTACAGGTCTAGGCACACTTCTGCGGTCCTGCTGTCTGTGGTCAGGTTGACTGTCTCCTCGTGAACTGATTCCATAGGGTCCAACTGTTGTCCTTTTATGTATACCTTTGTGAGAGGAAAAGACAAGATAGCCCACCGTGACTCTCGTCAATACAGCCGAGACTTTGTGGTGCTGGATCCTAGTCTTCTATTTTACACTGCACTGCTCAACCAGGGAGGATAAATAAGGTCAACCTCTGCTATCTGGTATCTGGTGATCAAGTCTGATCATCCCAGTGATCAATAAACCCTTTAAGAAGTGACATACATGAGGCATCTCTCTAGGAAGTGCTGTCCTGCACACAAAAGCAGGCAGTCACCACGTGAGGACCGCCCGCTGCATCTGTCACTAAGTCAGCAGGTGCGTCCAGGCTTACTCTGGGGGAGTGAACGCAAGTGCTTGGAAACAAGCAATAATGATGATGCCAAATATAAATGCATCCCCCACATACACACCCTGTCAAGAGACAACTATGTTAAACACAAAGTGTAAAATAACCAAATAATCCAGATATCTTAAAAATCCTACCCACTCTTGTTAAATGCCAGTGGGATTAGAAAGCAAGGAGATTGAGACGCTCTTATGGACACAAGTCCCTCTGACTCAGATCCCCATGAGTTAGCACTGCTGCCCTAGCAGGGACAAGTAGACCACTTTACTTACCACATACGTGAGCTTGGAGTTTATTCCTCCCGAGTTTATTTGCCACCTCACACAGGTGTTATTAAACACTGAGACGTTGTGAATTTCTGTCATTATTTCTAAAATAGAAGAAGAGAGTTGACTCACGGGATGTATCAATGGGCTTTGGAAAAATCCTAATGGAGATTAGTTTGTCTGCACAGCTGGCGTCTCCGCTGCTCACCATTCATGCCGCCATTCGGATACCGAGTCAGGCAGCCCAAGCTGTCCCAGGCCACTCACCCCACTTCCCTTCGTCAGGAATGAGCCTGGCACATTACCTGACTTGGAAGAAAAGGAAAGATCCCTGCTCAAGTATGGGTAAGAATGCCAACCTGCGATTAGCCTGACAAGCCATGGATGTCACTGGCATCCGGAACGAGGCCCAGGAGTCCTCAGTTGAATCTTCCCTACAAAGCACAGGTGAGACCTGCTTCCACCTTTCCCATCCCATCCAGGTGGTGGGGTGCTCTTATTCCCAAGGAGGAAGATGACATGCATCACCACACAGGACCACTCCCCAGGAGCAGCTCAGGGTAAGCTAAATACATTCTCCACAAGGTCCTTAGGTACTTGTGGGACTCCTTTAACTGAAGCTATTGAATCCTGGTCTATCAGGAAGCCACTGACTTCTCTGGGTTGCTCTGCTTCTTTTAAATATTCTGCATAAATTCCATGTAATGAATTTAGCAATGTGGGCTACCATACCAGGGCCTTGGTTCCCTGAGGTAACACAGCTTCCAATGGACCCAGTCAACCACCTGGGTGGCTGTTCAGACAGGAAGGGGTGGCGGATCTAGCTTTTTATTTCTTTAAAATGAAATTCCCTACAGAAAAATAAGACTATCTCTATTTTCGAACACTACTATCTTGTATACAGAAAACTGTAAGGAATACACACACACACACCCCTATTAAAGCTAAGAAAGGAGTGTAGCCAAGTTTCAGGAAATAAGGTTAATGTACAAAAATCTATTGTGTTTCTACACACTAGCAATGAACACTCCAAAAATGGAATTAAGAAAACAATTTCAGGCCGGGCGCGGTGGCTCACGCCTGTAATCCTAGCACTCTGGGAGGCCGAGGCGGGTGGATTGTTTGAGCTCAGGAGTTTGAGACCAGCCTGAGCAAGAGCGAGACCCCGTCTCTACTAAAAATAGAAAGAAATTATGGACAGCTAAAAATATATATAGAAAAAATTAGCCGGGCATGGTGGCACATGCCTGTAGTCCCAGCTACTTGGGAGGCTGAGGCAGAAGGATCGCTTGAGCCCAGGAGTTTGAGGTTGCTGT
>JAQIFY010001274.1:0-14313 GCA_028533085.1 Varecia variegata | reverse complement strand
TCCCCAAAACCAGCCCCTTTCATGCCCCCACAATTAGTGTGTAGATCTCAGGAACTGGCTTACCTCTGTGGGATTTGGAGAAGGTGCACAATATTAAAACTGCTTATTCTGGAGAAAGAGAAAGAAGTGGATCTTGCATCCATGGCTCTGCAGGGTAGGGGAAAGGTGTATCATCCTGAAACATCCCATTAAGTGGAGAGAGAGGATGGAGAGTTTGCACCCAGTGCTCTGGCATGTCAGAGCACTTACCTAGGAAAAATTAATGGGCAGCTTTCAGCACCCAACATGTTCTGGGGGATCACAAGAAAGCATAAAATCCTAATACTTGAGGAGGTAGCAAGAGTAGAAGAGTGGATGCATATACAGATAAGGTTTGAGAGATTCCCCAGGATTCCTAATTTGGCTGTCTAGTGAAAATCTTTTCATCTCAAAGCCAATTTATAAAGAATGGAAGAGGGACTACTGCAAATGTGTAGAAATCAATGCAAGCTTACAAAGATCATGAAGAATCAGGGAAACATGATGCCATGAAAGGAACAAAATAAAACTCCAGTAACTGACCTAAAAGCAATAGGGATCCATTAATGGCCTAAAAAAGAACTCAAAATAATCACTGTACAGAAGCTCAGTGAGCCACAAGAGAACACAAATAGACAAAGAAATTAAGATAATAATACATGAACAAAATTATAAGCGTAACAAATAGATGGAAAACAAACAAACAGAAATTTTAGAGATGAAGAATACAATGACTGATTTGTAAAATTCAATAGAGAGCTTATACAGTAAACTCAATTAAGTAGATATAAGAATCAGTAAACTTGAAGACAGGTTATTTGAAATTATTTACTCAGAGGAGCAAAAAGAGAAAAAGAATGAAAAATAGTAAAGAAAGCCTATAAGTCTTATAGGATACTATCATATGAATCAGTATACATTATAGAATACAAAAGGGAGAAGAGAAAGAGAAAAGGAACGGAAAGCTTATTTTTTTTAAAAAAATGCTCAAAACTTCCCAAATGTGAGGAGGGAAAGCGACATCCAAATTCATCATTCATCCAAAGGACACCAAAATGGTTGAAACTAATGAGGTCTATACTAAGACACATTACAATTAAATTGTCAAAAGTCAAAGAAAAATAGAGAATTATGAAGGCATAGAGAAAGTAACTTGTGAGATACAGGAAAACCCTCAAAAGACTATCAGCTGATTTCTTGGCAAGAAATCTTACAGGCCAAAAGGGCAGGATGATACATCCATGGCACTGAAAGAAGAAAAAAACTGCCAACCAAAAAGAGTACACTTGATAGAATGGTCCTTTAATAATGAAGGAGAGATAAAGACTTTCACAGACAAACAAAATCGAAGGCTTTTATCACCATTAGACATGCATTACAAGAAGTGCTAAAGGGAGATATTTAAATTGAAATGAAATGATGCTAATTAGAAACAAGAAAGCCTAAGGAAGTAGAAAACTCACTGAAATATATAGATATACACAAAATAACATAATGCTGTAATGGTGGTACATAAATAACTTTTAACCCTAGTATAAAAGTTAAAAGGTAAGATATTAAGAATAACTATAACTATAAAAATTTATAAATTGAAGCATAATATAAAATACATAAATTAAGACATCAATAACATAAAATTTTGACAGAGGAGTAAAGGTGTACCAATGGAATTAACATAAGACTATCATACCAATGTCTGCCCTCTCATGTTCATTGTACAATACTCACAATAGCCAAGATAGAGTAGTATCCTAAATATTTTTCAAATGGTAAAAAAAAAAAATGTAGTATATGCATACAATGGAATATCATTTACCCATAAAAAGAAGGAAATCCTCACATTTGCAACAACATCGATGAACCTGGAGGACATTATTCCAAGTGAAATAAACTAGACACAGAATGACAAATAGTTCATGACACCACTTATGTGTAGAATCTAAAGTAGTCAAACCCATAGAAGAGAGTAGATGGGTTGTTCCCAGGAGATAGGGGAGGGAGAAATAGGTAAGTATTATTGAAAGTGTACACAGAAAAAAAATAAAATAAAAAAGAGTATACAGTTTCAGTTAAACAAGATGAACTAGTCCTAGAGATCTACTGTCAGCATAGTGCCTATAGTAAACAATACTGCATTACATACTTATTTACTAAAAGAGTAAATTTTATGTTGGGATCTTATTGAAAAAATAATAAATAAATAAGCTAGGCAGGAGGATACTTTTGGACAGTATGGATATTTTAATGGCATAAATTGTGGCAATAGTTTCACTGGTATATACTAATTTCTAAATTCATTAACTTTATAAATTAAATATGTGTAGCTTTTTAAAATCAATTACACCTCAATAAAGTGATTAAAAAATAAATATAAATGAATAAATAAATAAAAATAAAGTGATTAAAAGAAAAGAAAAACCAATCAATCCAAAGATTTTTTCTCCTTTCATAATAGCCAACCCAAAGAACTTCCAAGCTCAGTACATAAATTACATAAATTCACAATCACTTCACATAACAAGATGCCATTTCAGAATTATCTGTATGGCATTCACCCTTGCGGCAGTGACTTAATATAAGATCAGGTGGGATTTTGTGTTTGTTTTGTTTTGTTTGTAGGAGATGGCTTTCTAATATCTAGTCTGTGGATGGATTGTGCTATGGATATGTATTAGCCATTAGTTCATGGGAATTAAGGTTATAATCAAGATTCAACCTGAAAATTCAATCCTATGTAGGAAGTTTAGCGCCACATTGACAATTGCCTCCAAAATCCCTCTCTGGCAACCTTGCATGCTCCCACATCTGAATGTTTCTTTCTTCTTTCTCTTTTGGCAAAGGAGAATGCTTCCATTTATTAATTATTAAGAATTCTATTGATAAGATCCCCTTGTTCTATAGAAGTTTGAATGTCTGTCCTATTCCGTGAATAGTTTCCAGTTTCACTACCCACTAACCATAGAGCAGGACTCAGAATGTTGTTCAATTTGCCCAAACCAAATACATTTCACAAATGATTAATGAATGTCATAGATTGAAAAAAAAAATTGGGGAGTGGAAAAAAGGTGAATATTACAATGCATACAACATTTCAAAATAGTTATTAGATATGTCTGTTTTCTTCAAAGTCCTAATTTCATGGTTTTTAAATTTATACTTTTTTAAATTTATTTTTCCTCCATCCAATTGTCAAATTGTTCTCTCACGGCCATTTCTACCCTTCTTTTATTACACAGAAATTTCAACTAAAAAGCCATTTCCTAAGGAAAAAAAATTGATTATAACAGCTGCTAAGAAAACATTTTCTCCATAATTTACACAATATGACTTTAGTCAGAGTTGCCTAAAATATGTCTTGTGAGATATAAGTAGGATATAAACCAATTCTATAGTCAACTTAGTTTTGGAAATAATAGCCCCATAATTTTTTTTAAAGATAATCTTTTTATTTTTTTTTTTACAGTACATGCCTCACAGTCTTTATTATGTTAATATGGTAACTTTCTCAGACAGGAAATTATCACATAAAACTGACTTTGGAAGCCTGTTTTTTTTTTTTTTTTTTTTTTTTTTTAACAATGTATCTTATGCTACTACTCTTGCACTGAATGAACTTTGAGAAATACAGGACTTAAATTTCTAGGCTGAATAGACAGCAAGGGAGCTCTGTGGACTCAGGTGCTACCTTTGATACTACTGATAATGGTTTCACTAACATTCTCCTTAACCAAATTATGTCTTTGACTCCTATCATAAGAGTGAAATTCATTTGAAACACTTAACTTCCAGATAAAAGTGATGTGGCCAAAGAAAGGGAAGAGGCAATATGAGGAAAGAAGTAACCAGGGAGCCTACATATTGATAAGAATACCAAGGAACATATGTTTATGAGTGACAGAAATTTTCAGATTTGTCTTCAGTGTAAATATCTGTGACACTTTCAGAATGATGCATTGTAAAAATGAATATAGAAAACTATAACTTTAGACCAGTCCATTTAAGAAAATCTGCATTATTTTTTATGGTTTCTGGAATATAATTTTTATTTTATTTCTACTATGATCTTTATGAAGAACAAGTAAGGACTCTTGCTTTCATTTACACTACTCAAAAAAAAAATTGAGTGTATAAGAGCAAGCATTGACACATCTGCTTTACTTAGTTTATCACAGTCAATTCTTGAAATTAAAGTTACATGAAGTTTATGTTATTACTCCAATTTTAACTGAAGTAACTGAGAATCAGTTGTCCTTGGTCTCATAGCGACAAAGAATTAGGACCAAAACTCTTCTTGGCAGCCTTGAGTAGGACTCACAATTTCTAGAGCTAAAGAATCAGATAGAAAGGCTATATAAGACCAGCGATATTGTTTTAATTTCTAGAAAATTTTCTAAGTTTTATATTTGAGTATGTGGTTGCAGTTGATTTGTTCTGATTTATATGTTCCATGTTCACAGAATATCATCAAAAATACTAATCTGCATTTATTAAAAGCTTTAAATTTTAAGAGCACAAGGAGCACAATATAGGGTGTATACACACACATACATACATAAAAATTTTTAAAGTTTCAGAAATATATATTAATTTATCAAATGAATGGTAAGAAGATAACTATTTCAGGAAATAGGCCAAAATGAAGCTCAGAAGTGAAAAAGCCTAGACATGCATTGAGTTTGAAGATTGGATACAAGAGATTAATGGAGAAAAGAGAAGAGAATGTGTACAAAATTAGGGGGAAATAAAGTAATGTTAATTTGGTGCAAACCCATGTTTAACTAAACAATTCACTCAGAGTCATAAAGCGAATAAATCATCATCTTAGAGGAAGCTCAAAGAAAGGGAGTGGTAATAGATTTGTTTGCATGAGGCTATCTGGGTTCCAGCTAAAATGATGAATTCTCATAATTATCTTTTCCTCCTTTTATTCCCCTGTGCTGAATGTTCTATTTTCTCCTCAATATTCATTCTCCACACTTTTTCATCCTGCTTCATAGCACAGAAGGCTGACCTCAATGGACAATAATAAACCAGGCTCTCTTGCCTTCTGGCTTCTTGTTGAAGAGTTTGAAGGGTGTGTTGAAAGAGAGGACAAAGTATTGACACCTGGCTCCCTCTTGATGGCTGTGGTTTGGCAGTGCCTGAATTTCTCTACCTAGGGCTACAATTACCACAGTTGGCCCAACTGTTTCAAGCATGCCTTTCACTGGGTTCTGTAACAGCAATAAAATCTATCAAGAAAACCTGTGAACTACTGTTAGGTCACCCTTTTTCCCCCCTTTTTGTAGTTGCCTCTATCTTGTATATAATTATATATAACTAGATCTAGATCAAGTAAAAAACAGAGGTGACAGAAGAATCAGAGGAAGAAAAATGGCACAGAAAAGGTGGATAATGGAAATAAATGAAAGCAGAACTGAAAGCCAAAAGCACAGTGCACTGACTGACAAATGAGGTGGAGAACAGAAAAAGAAAAATTTCCCGTTCTGTTGCCTCTTCTAACCCAGCTCTCCCGGCTTAATGGAAGGAATAATCAAGGCAAGGATGAATTTCAAAAACCTGATCAAGGTGCCCCCACTGAATGTCAGTGTGAATGTCCATTTGTCACTAATAAAGAACCTATCATTCATCTTGAAATTGGGGTTATCAGACTGATAAGAGCCAAGAGAGTTATTAGGCTAACTGAAGCTCAGGATGCCCAGGAGGAGAAGGAAAAGGAAAGACTGATATGTGTGACAGACAGGTTAAAGAGAGGCAGTATAATTTTATGTCAAAGCCAGCCAGTGTGTCAAGCCTCCTTCACCCTCAAAGGGCATGACAATTACTTCTGTCCCTCTAAGCAAGAACATATTGCTTGACCTACAAACAGCATTCAGCTCACACACTCTCAGTGTAATTTCTTTCCCTATTGTCCCCACAACCTCCAACTTATAATATTTCATATACATTTTATAACATTACCTCCATTTAAAATTATCAAGAAGACTCTATTAATATAACCAAACTTGAAATACTTAACATTTATTTCTTTTTTATAATCTGATGTCAAGTGCAGACTGGCAATATTTTAAAGAAAAAAAGAATTTTATTTACTTTTCTTTCTGATCATTAAATTCTACTCTCTTTCTGCAAATGGATGTCAAACCTCAAAGTATCCTAAATTATGGAAAGAAAAGAGAATTAAGTGAAAGAAGGGAGTCTAATGCTAAAGAGAAGTCTGGCACAAATATGACAAAACTGATCCAATTCTCACAAATGAAAAAAAATAAAGGAGTGTTGTTTAAGCAACCCAGAGAGGATGAAGCAAAGGGCATCTAGAAAAAAGATCTGACACACATGGAAAAAATCACCAATCTAAAATTGTGGTAAAATATTACATATCTGTTTTAAAAAATCATTAGGGCTATTTACTGCAAGTATTTGTTTGTGTCCAATTCTCCATAAATCTTCATAATTTGGTGATTAAATCCAAGTATAAAATATCAAATCAAGTGCATTAATTAGTGTGACTGACTAGAACTGAATCTAAAACCAAGATGGTTACCTCTCAATTACCTGCTTTATTGGAGAGAAACAGCCCTGGGGGGATAATCCCCTAAGTGTTTCTTCTTAGCTCTGGCACATATTATTATGCTGGATTTTTGTTGGGTGACTGCTTGTTTGTTTTTTAGCAATGTTTTCTTCACGGTTATTTTTACTTAAGTATAACAAAGGAATTCACCTTCCCAGAGTACAAGCTGGCTGTTAACAAGAGCATTGAAGCAGGGCCATGCTTGGAATTGGGTAGGAGAAACAGATCAGCGTTACTTATGCCTCCTTCTGGTGCTGTGTTCTCCAGCTCGTGAAGCTGAATGTCCAGATTATCTATGGTCCATTGTCACTGCCAGGGCCAATTCTGCCTTTATTCCCTTGCCTGGACTACCACCTGGAAGAAATGGGAAGCCACATGTACAGTGTTCTAAGAGTACTACAGAGAAGTTGTATACAAAGTGAAAACATAAAACTAAAAATTAAAGAAACTTATTCTAGACTCCTATAGTGTCTATAATTATCTCTTTTTTATGGTTATCTAACTTATAACACTTTTGGTTAAGGCTTGGTCTATGGAAATTTCTATTACAATATTAAACTATTTTGATATTCCACATAGAAAGGGCATTTATCATCATAGATCATGTTAGAGATTATTTGCAGAACAAGATATGGGATAGATGGTTTTTCATGGATGTCAGTTCACTTATTGTAAAGACATCTGGACTAGATCAGCATTTCTCAGCAGAAATTTTATTATTTGTTTATATATTTTTTGCCATGAAGAGCTTTTTTTTATTTCAAAGTATTATGGGGTTACAAATATTTTGGGCAGAAATTTTAATGTATACCATATTCTTTCAAGATTCTCCAGGGACAAGAAAGATCAAAAAGAGCACAGCTGGAGGAGATGAGATCGGACGAGAAAGAAGAGACCAGACCTGACCAGGAGACGACACCAGATGAGGAAAAGGAGAGGTGACTGGCCGAGACCAGACCAGGAAGAAGAGACCAGCCCGGACAAGAAAGAGGAGACTAGACCAGAGGAGGAGACGAGAGTGGATGAGGAAGAGGAGACAAGACCAAACAAGGAGAGGAGACTGGATGAGAAAGAGGAGAGGAGAAGAGCCCAGACCGGACCAAGAAGAGGAGACAAGACCTGATGAGGAAAAGGAGAGGAGACCAGCCAAGACCGGACAAGGAAGAGGAGACAAGACCCGATGATGAAGAGATGAGACCGGAGGAGGAAGCAGTGAGGAGATCAGCCCAGACCAGAGAAGGAAGAGGAGACCAGACCCATCGAAGAAGAGGAGAGGAGACCAGATGAGGGAGAGAAGACCAGACCAGATGAGGAAGAGAGTGCTAAGTTCTTAATATGCAATACCTCATTCAGATCTCATGAACCATCCTATAAGATAGGTATTATTCTTTATCTTGTTTACGGATGAGGAAACTAAGGCTTAGAGAAGTTGTATAATCTGCCCAAGGTAACACCTTAACTCATGAAACTGAGAATCAAAACCAGGCCTGCCTCCAAAGTCTCTGCTCTTAGCCACTATGCAAGTCAGATAACTTCTTTATGCCTATATGGTTGTTCCAATGGCTTCCTCCAAAGGTGTCCCCAGGCTGGCCCTGGGGCTGAGCCACAGCTGCTGTCCTGGTGATTTCTAGCCCCAGATTTTATTTTTACTGTGGATGGGGGGAGGGGCACAGTCCTGGGCTGGAGGGTAGAAATTGGGCTTCTTGTGCTGTTCTGTCTCTGGACACTCTGAGGGTGAAATCTCAGCAGGCATCCCTTGCACTAGGCCTCACTTGCCCCATCGGTAACATGGGAAGAATAATCCTACTCCTGGTGCCTGCCAAAATTACTCTTTTTTGAGATCATATATGGAAGAAATCTGCATAAAGGATTAGCACTTATTAGACTATAGATCTAGCCCCCAACTAAAGTTCCAGATTTAATTCCCAAAAGTTCCCAGCAAACTTGGAAAACCTCCAAAGGATCCTTACTTCACTGCCTTTGTTCATGCCTTTCCACATATCTGAAAGGCCTCCTCATCTTAATCTACCATAATCCTACCTATCCAAAAGGCCTGGTTCATAGGCTTCCTCCTAGAAGGTGTTTGTGGACAGCTGTCCTTGAAGTGATCCATTTCTCCTACCTAACCGTTGGCTGTAAGCACTTAAGACAAGCATCACTCCTAGCCTCACCATATAATTATTGACATATAGGACATCTCCTCTATGGAGGACATGTGTTGGATTTGCTTGCCTAATATCTTCTCCCCCTTGTAGTAACAACAACTTGATTTTCCTCTGATGAACAACCTTCCCTCACTTTTAATCCATATGATTTTGATGGGGTCAAACCCACTTCCAAATCCAGAGGTAGGCATGTGACGTAGGCCTATTCAGAGTTACTATAATGGGTTCAGTGAAAGGTAGGTGACTCAATTAAAAACATTGAGAACTACTCCTGGGACTTTTGCTAGGACCATTCACATAAAAAGCTCTATTTTTGCTACAATTGTATGTAAACATGGAGCTGTGAGGGGCTTTCACATGGAAAAAAAATCCTTAGAATAAAGCCATCCAAGAGCAGGTTGAAAGAAACCTAATCTGGAGGATAACATTTTTAGAAACGCTTGTATCTTAGATTCAGCTATTCCTGAAACTATTAATAGAAGTAACCTTCCTAGGACAAATAAATTCTGTCCCCTGCCCACATTCTTTTTTTTCCTTTTAAGCTAGTTTGTGTTGGGTTTCTATAATGTAGAATTGAAAGATACGAACACATCCTCAATTTGTTTATGAACTTTAAGGGCCCAAAGGCCTGATCTTTTTAACTTTACATTTCTTAGCATGGTACCTGGTAAGACAGAGGGTCCTCAAGGTGTGATGATTGATTCATTCAATCTCACTTTCCCTGAGCACCTACAATGAGCTGATCTAAGCACTGGAACCACAAGGAATACTTAGACATACTCCTTGCCCTCAAGGAGTTCTGAATTTAGTACAAGGAGGAGGTATGAAAATGAACACTTTATAATATAACTTGGGCTATAGTAGAAATCTGAGCACATATTTGTGGGATTCCAGAGGGTTGGAGGTTTGGGGAGATGGGGTGTGAGAAGGCTCCTCAGAGGAGGTGACATCTGAGTTGAGTTCTTAAAGAACGAATAGAAGTTCCTAGGCAGAGAAGTGGGCATGAGGAAAAGGTATCCCAGGGATGAGATATTCCAGGTGGAGAGAACAAGAATATATATTAATAATTATAAAATTAATAATAATATCACCATCTCCTGTTCTTCCTTTGGCCTCTTCACAAGCTCCTTCCTCTTTCTTTTCCTCTGCCTCATCTATCAGTGGAAACATCATAGTGGTTAAGAGCACAGGCTCTGAGCTCTGAAAGATTTGGGTTCTGCCAGATGGGGTACCTCATGTCTATAATTGCAATGACTCGGAAGGCTAAGGCAGGAGGATCACTTGAGCCAAGGAGTTTAAGACCAGCCTGAGCAACACAGTGAGACCTCATTTCTACAAAAACAGACAACTTAGCCAGGTGTGGTGGTGCATGCCTGTAGTCCCAGGTACTCAGGAGGCTGAGGCAGGAGAATCACTAGGGCCCCAGAGTTGGAGGATGCAATGAGCTGTGATGACGCCACTGCATTCTAGCCTGGGCAACAGAACAAGACTTTGTCTCAAACAACAACAAAAAAGTTTTGGTTCTGCCACTTACTACACACATGACCTTGAGAAAAATCACTTAACATTTTACAAATAAGGACAATAGTGTATTTACCTCATAAGATTGTCAAGAACATTAAACAAAATTACAAATAAAAAAAAGAGCAGAGTTGAAAGAAGACTGGACCCCAAATGATACCAGAGGGTGGGATAGTTCAGGTGAAAAATATGGTGAATCTTCCTAGGAAACTGTTCTCATCTAAAGCTTTTAGAGGTGAAGTGGTTGGCAATTGGCAAGTAATTTAAAATATCATTTGTATTTAAAAATATACACAAATTTTCAAGATCAAACTCTAGAATTCAAACACAAATACAATACTAACTTTGCTCTGCTTTAAAAAATTTTAATGGACCTTTTAACAATATTAATTCTTCCAATCCATGAACATGGAATATCTTTCCATTAATTTATGTCTTCTTCAATTTCTTTCATCATTGTTTTAAACTTTTCTGCATTCAGATCTTTTACCTCTTTGGTTAAATTTACTCCCAGGTATTTTATTTATTTATTTGATGCTATTATAAATGGTATTGTTTTCTTAATTTCACTTTTGGATAGTTTGTACTTAGTGTACAGAAATGCTATTTATTTTTATATATGTTGATATTGTAACCTAAAACTTCACCAAATTTGCTTATTAGTCTTAACAGTTTTTTGGTGGAGTCTTTATGTAAGATCATGTCATAAGCAGAGATAAGTTCACTTCTTCCTTTCCTATATGAATGTCTTTTATTTTTTTCCTTGCTTAATTGCTCTGGCTAGGACTTTCAGTATTATGTTGAATAGAAGTGGTGAGAGTGGGCACCTTTGTCTTGTCCCTGATCTTAGAGGGAAAGCTTTCAACTTTCCACCATTGTGTATGGTGTTAGCTATATGCTTGTCATATATAGCCCTTATTGTGTTGAGGTACATTCCCTCTATATCTATATTTTGAGAGTTTTTAATGTAGCAAAACATCACAAACTAAATAGCTTAAACAAAAGAAATTTGTTCTGGAGGCTACAAGTATGAGACCAAGATGTTTAGAGGGCCATGTTCCTTCTGAAGTCAATAGAGAAGGATCTGTTCCAGGCCTCTCTCCTAATTTCCAGTCTTCACATGGTATTCTCCCTGTGTACATGTGTGCATACCTGTCTCTGCATAGAGCATTCTTTTTGTACAGACATGAGTCATAATGAGTTAGGGGCCCACGCTTCTCCAGTATGACCTCATCTTGACCTAACTAATCACATCTGCAGCAACTCTATTTCCAAGTAAAGTCACATTTTGAAGTACTGGGGTTTATGACTTCAGCATATGAATTTTAGTGGAACACAATTCAATCCATAACATCCAATGAGAGCTATTGCATACAGAACTTACCACAATGCTGGATATAAGAAAGTCAGTCTACTCATTTGTATACCTATTTTACCATCTCTGGGAGAAACAAATGTTATTTTAGAATAAGTAGTCAAAAAAAAAGTTATCCCTGAATGTATTGCTGAGAGCTCTGATCCCAGACTCACATTCTTCTTTTATTAGTTCTTGAGAAAAAAAGTTTTACAAATGGACATACCGTAGTATCCCATTATCTGTGTGGTTTTGCTTTCCATGGTTTTGGTTACCTGCAGTCAACCACAGTCCAAAAATATTAGATGGAGGATTCTAGAAATAATGCATAAGTTTCAAATTGCAAGCCATTCTGAGCAGTGGGATAAAATCTCTCACAGTCCCACTCTGTCTCACCTAGGATGTGAATCATCCCTTTGTCCATTGTATCCATGCCTGGTACCCATGCTAAGTACCCATCTCAGTTATCAGACCTGCTGTCACAGTATCACAGTGCTCATGTTTAAGTAACCCTTATTTTACTTAATAGTGGCCCCAAAGCACAAAAGTAGTGATTCTGGCAATTCAGATATGTCAAAAAGAAGTCATTAAGTGCTTCCTCTAAGTGGAAAGGTAAAAGTCATTAACTTAATAAAGAAAAACATTTATGCTGAGGTTACTAAGATCTATAATAAGAATGAATCTTCTATCCATGAAATTGTGAATAAGGAAAAAGAAATCTGCTAGTTTTGCTGTCACACCTCAAAATGCAAAAGTTATTGCCACAATGGGTGATAAGTGCTTAGTTAAATGGAAAAAAGTATTACATTTGTGTATAGAAGACATGAACAGAAAACATGTTGCAATTGATGGCAAACTGTTGCGCGAAAAGACCAGTAAGGGATCTCCTGAAGCAAGTGACATTAAGCCATTTACTGCAAGTAAGGGATGGTTACACAGAGTCAGAAAGTGGGCTAAGTACAGTACCATAAGATATTTTGAGAGAGAGAGACAAAGAGAAAGAGACAGAGAGATCACTTTCACATAAATTTTATTTAATATTACAGTATATTGTTATAATTGTTCCATTTTAGTTTTGTTATTGTTAATCTCTTTATCACAGGTATGTATGTATAGAAAAAAACATAGTATATACAGGGTCTAATACTATCGTGGTTTCAGACATCCTCTGGGGGTCTTGGAACATAGTCCCTGTGGACAAGGAGGAACTGCTGTAGCCAGTAAGAGCTCGTTCACAAGAAGGTTAATAGCATGAAGGTCCCAAGTAAGTCCAATGTGTCTCCAAATGGTTGGTTTTCTCAGTCTATAAAAGCAGAAAAAAACAAAGGTGTTGGGATGTCACTACTTAGTCATGGACATACTAAATTGTGGATTGGATCTTTGTATTCAGTGAATATGCCAAATCTACTTAATTTAATTATATTTTCTGTAAAATATTTGGATTTTCCACATATACAATTACATCTTCTAAGAAAAATTAATTTTCACTTCTTCCTTCTAATTCTTAAAGTTACATTTATTTTTTTCTCGTTTTATTGCACCATGTAGCACCTCTAGTATAAGATTTGAATAAAAGTAATTGTAGGCATTCTTTCCTCATTTACAAACTCAGGGAAAGACTTGGGTATTTCACTTTTAAGAATGATGTTTTTGTAGCTGTTTTATGTATAACCCATAGAAAATTAAGGGAGCTTCCTTCACTTTCTAGTTTGCATTTTTTTTCTATAAATGAATTACAAATTTTAAGAAAACGTTTTCTATTGAGATTATCTGATTCTCTTTGTGTTACTCTAGCTAATTATTAATTTTCAAATGTTAATACCACATTTCTAGAATAAGAACAATTTTAGATGTGTTATCATATATTCCATTTGCTAATTTTTTGTTCAGGATTTTTGTGTCTGATAATGGGAGAGACTGGGATGAGAGTTTCCTTTCTTGTAATGTCCTTGCCAGGTTTTGGTAGCAGGGTTTTGCTGGTACTGTGAAACAAGTTAAGATTTTTCTCTCGTTTAGTCCCTGAAAGGGGTTGTGTAAATTTTGGCATTCTAACATAAATATTTGGAAAAATTCACTGGTGAGGTCATTTGGAACTAGAGCTTTGTAGAAAAGCTTTAAATTATGGTCAATGACTCAGTGTTCAAATGTAGTTAAAGCCTGTGTGCATTTTATTTTTTTAAAAAAAGTATATTCTGCAGCTCTTGGGTGTAACACTCTATAGATGTTAATTTAGTCATGTTTGCTAATTGCTTTATTCACATTTCTTATCTTCATTTTCCTCTTGTTTTACCAGACACTGAGACAGTTATTTATGTTAAACCCTTCCACTATGATTATAGATTTGTCTATTGTACTATACAGTTCTGTCAAGTTTTGCTCTTAGTATTTTAAAGTTATATTGTTAGGTGCATACAAAAGTCAAATGTTTATTTCTTCTTGGAGAATTAAATCTTTTATAATTCCTTCTTATTAAATATTCTTCATATCTCTAGTAATGCTGGTTTGACCTAAAGTCTACTTTGCATATTGGAATTGTTATAACAACATTTCTTTATTTAATGTTTACATCTCTTTCCATTCTTTAACTTTAACCTTACTTCTTTTTATTTATGATGTGTACCTTCAATCAGCATATTGTTGCTTTTTGTTATTCAAATTGATAACTATTATCTCATAACTGACAT
>JAQIFY010001273.1:0-14313 GCA_028533085.1 Varecia variegata | reverse complement strand
AATGATAAAGAGCTGCATTTCACAGGGATTGAAATGAGACTCACGATAGTGTTGTGACAGAACCAAGATTCAACCCTAAGTCTACATCCAAAAGGGACAAAGGAAGAAAAATGACATTTATTGAGCACCCAGTTCTCTAGGAGCTGTATAGAATGCTCTCAATTCCACGAGGAGTGTTTTTCTCCCCATTTTACATTTGAAAGGATGCAGAGACTTAGAAAGGTTAAAAACCTTGCCCAGGTCAAATAGCTTATAATTGGCAGAGCTGGGTCCGAACTCAGGCCTGTCCATCTCCAAAGCCCCGTCTTCTTTCTTGTCATTTCCACCCTTATCCATGCCCCCAAAACTAACGGTAAGAACCCTAACAAGAACAATGAACAATTACCAAATGCGGACTCTGTATCAAACACTGTACTGAGAGCTTTCTATGCATTTTCCAAGGAAAAATCAAGAAAAATGATTGTGGCATAAAGACAAAACAGTGAGTTGTTTAGACACAGGTTACTCAGCGTACAGTGTCCGGGTCAGCAGGTTCACCTGGGAGGGTTAGATCTCAGAATCTGTATTTTAAAAGATCCCCAGGTAACTCCCAAGCACCCTAAAGTTGGAGAAGCCTGCTGTAGGTGATGTTTGGTTTTCTTTTTATCTTTCCAAAGAGTTGTTTTGGTAATGTGTAGGGTTGGCCTAAGAGTCTCCATTTAACCAGACTTTACAAGGCACCAGTAAAAGATACAGAAGGAGGCCACTGCCTCTGTTCTGTCGTTTGAGATGATGTCAGGGAGGGGAGGAGGCCCCCAAATACCCTTTCATGAATACTTTTTCTCTGAGTGTTCCAGGGTGTTGGTCTCTAGGGACAAGTATTAGACTCTAAATACACTGAGTGGGGGTCACTCTTTAACAAGACGAATTATGCTAAATGTGAGACTCGCTAATATCCCTATGAATGCAAGCTTGAGATAAGCAATATTCCCAATTCAAGCAATGTGCAGAACTTTTAAAGAGGAAAAAAGAATTCTTTCAGAGCCAGTATGTTAACTTAAATTGCTTCTGTTATAAACTTTCTTAAACTGTAAAAATATTTATTTAGACAACTATAAAAATGAAACAAATTTACAAATTAATTATAAGCAAAACTATAAACCAACACAAATCAAATAAACTAATGCAAATCAAGTATACTACTCATAGAAGATGATTTTTGCTAAAATAAATTGCCTTTCACAGCATGACTATGGCACTGAAGGCTACAGTGTATTTTCTGTTTGTTCAAACTGTGTATGTTGTTGTGTGACCCAAACTGATTAAATTCTCTATTCAAACAAAAATCCACTGAAAGGTCATTTGGCATATTAAGACCATCTTCTTTATTTATTAACCCTTAATAATTATTAATAAAGCAATGCTACTGGCCACCACCATGATCCTAAATACAAACATAAACTCCAGCCCTGAGATCATTGGTTGAACCTTGATATAAGATGCTCATATCCAGACATGCTGATAATATTTCTCAATGATTGTTGAGGTAAATTCAGAATTAGACTATTAGAAAGCTTACAGACCTTTCTCTCTCTCTTTCTTTCACATACACACACACGCACAACCATGTCAGCAGACTCCCAGGAGTTTATCGACCCCAATTTGGGACAAACTAGGATAATGAACTAGGAAGAACTGTACCCAAATGATTGACGGGGGGAAATTTCTCTTTATAGATATATTCCAACTAATAAATGCAAGAAGAAATGACAGAATTTAGAATTTTACAAAATGAATTAATAAAGTCAGGCAATGTTAATCAAGGACTGCTAACATCCCAAAGAGAGACAACCCACCAAGATATGCCCGAAGTATTCTTGCAGAAAAAAATTGAACCTGGATGTGATCTAATCTATCTATGTAATTACCAATTTAAGGTAAATACAGGTGAATATGTTAAATGACATCATGGGGATGCAATCAGTAAAATTCATATGATGCAAAGTTCTAAAGGACAAAATAGTTTCTGCAACAGATAAATTGTGAGAAAAACAAAAAGGAGATAAAGAAAGAACCTATGGATCCCAAAAGACTTCAGAGTGATATCTATAATTGCAATGTATGGGCTTTATTTGGATCCTAATTCAAACAAAAATAATTCAGGATCTTTAAAATTTCATTAAGGTGATGGTAATATTGTGCTTCAGTTTTTAAAAAGAATTTCTACCACGGGGGAATGGGAGGGACATGGGCAATATATCTAACCAGAACTTTTGTACCCCCATAATAAGCTGAAATAAAAAAAAAAGAATTTCTACTTTGTAGAGATACATACTAAAATATTAGGGATCAAATAATGTGATGACTTTGATTAGCTTCAAAATTGTGATCATTTATTTTATGTGTCAACTTGGCTAAATCATGACCCAGTTTTTTCTCAAAGACCAGACTAGATGTTACCATGAAGGTACTTTTTAGATGGGATTCACATTTAAATCAGTAGATTTTGAGTGAGGCAAACCACCCTCCGTACAGGAGGATGGAGGCGAGAGGAGCAAGAGTCACTGAATCAGTTGAAGGCCTTGAGAGAAAAGACTGAGGTCTCCTCAAGGAGGAAAGAATCCTCCCTCTACTGCCTGCGCACTTGAGATTGCAACAACTCCTCCCTGGGTCCCCAACCTGCCGGCCTGCAGATTTCAGACTTGCCAGCCCCCAGTATTGCGTGAGCTAATTCCTTCTCTCTGTCTCTCTCTCTCTCTCTCTCTCTCCATATATATATATATATACACACACACACACACACACACACACAATCATTTGTGTGTGTGTGAGAAAAAGAAAATGACACTGAGACAGGCATCTAAACTCCAGTCTCCTTTAAATTCAAGTTCAGATGAGAAAAGGTGGAGAGTTTTATAGCCCACTATGCTCCATGGAAAATGCTCTGAGTCCTGTATAGGAAAATGAGGGATCTAAGTGAATTAAAGTCTCCTTCCCTCCTGCCTCTCTCCTGTCCCATGATTTGACCCTTCAAGTCCTTACTTCAGCCAATGAAATCCACCCTTTTGATTCTGCCCTCACTTCACAGAAGGTCAGGTATACAAGTTCATGACAAAACCTCAAGGTAAATGAGAATGAACAAAGGGAATAAATGAGTAACTGCCTCTGGGCTGCCACTGCCCAAGTTGGGTCACACACCCATGAAAAAGAGCAAGACTCCCGGAGAAAACCAAACACACAGTCTTAAACAGAGATCTGAAAGGTCCCCAGAAAAACATGTCAGTAATCTGTGTTAACAGCTGTGTAGAACTGTCACCTGTGTTTTCAGTTCCTATCCTTTAGCACTAGGCACTTGCATGGACATCTCAAGGTACGGTGTGCACAGTTAGGCAATAACAACGAAAGTTCAGAACACTCAGTGAAACTTAAATTTCACATAAGCAACTAGTAAATTTTTAGCATCAATATGTTCCACATATTGCACAGGTTGTTTATTTGAGATTTAAATTTCACTAAGCATTCTGTATTTTATCTGGCAATCTATGAAGGGATTTCCACAGGATAACGAACATTGCAACAGCTCAGGGTGGAGATTTCTCAAGCAGTTGCCAGGGTCTCTTACTCAGTGTCACGAGTTGACTTAGTTGTGACTTCTGAATATTTTCAAATCTCTATTTGAACATCCTCTGCTTTTCTGAATTATACCCAGGCTATTTTTTAACCAAAAGTGTTCCTATGCCTTATTTATACAATTAAAAATCTGGTCTAAAATGCTGGTGGTTCCATCAGCTGAGCTGAGGATTTCTGGACAAGGTTCGATTGCAAGAGGCCACATGAGTCGGTATGGGTATATCTTTTTTCTCAGTCAACAAATACTAAAAGTACACCCACAATCAAATTGCAGGATGAGATGGACAGGGATCCTAGAAATCTTCTGATACTAAATATGAGTCTACTTCATATTTGATAAGCTTGGAACCATTGCTCAAGGATGATTTCCAATGCTTGTTCCAACTCCATCATAATTCCTAGCATTCTGACACTACACCAGAGCTACTGAATCATTAGTTCTTTTTTTATTTATTTCAAAGCATTAAGGGGGTACAAATGTTTTGGTTATAGGGATCACTTTTGTAAAGCTTGAGTCATGGCTATAAGTGTGCCCATCACTCAAATAGTGTTCGTTGTACCCATTAAGTAGATTTTTGCCCCTCCCCTTGTCCCGCCTCCCACTGCTTGATTTCCACTAAGTTTTACATTCTTCTGTGCACATGTGTGCTCATCGGTTAGTTTCAGTTTAATAGCAATTACATGTGGTGTTTGTTTTCCCATTCTTGTGATGCTTCACTTAGGATAATGGTCTCCAGCTCCATCCAAATTGTTGCAAAAGGCATTAATTCATCCTTTTTTATGGCTGAGTAGTACTCCATGGTATACATATACCACATTTTGTTAATCCACTCATGACTTGATGGGCACTTGGGTTGATTCCACATCTTTGCAATTGTGAATTGTGCTGCAATAAACATTTGAGCGCAGGCATCCTTTTGATAAAATGACTTCTTTTCTTTTGGGTAGATATACAGTAGTGGGATTGCTGGATCTAATGGTAGGTCTACTTTTAGATCTTCGAGGAATCTCCATACTGTTTTCCATACAGGTTGTACTAATTTGCAGTCCCACTGACAGTGTATAAGTGTTCCTTTCTCTCTACATCCATACCAGTATCTATTGTTTTTGGACTTGTTAAAAGCAATTCTAATAGGGGTAAGCTGGTATCCCATTGTGGTTTTAATGTGCATTTCCCTGATGATTAGGGACATTGAGAATTTTTTCATATGTTTATTGGCCATTTGTCTATCTTCTTTTGAAATCTGTTCATGTTTTTGCCCACTTTTTAATGCGGTTGTTTGTTTTTTTCTTGCTGATTTGTTTGGATGCTTTGTAGATTCTGGATATTACAACCCTTTATCGGATATATAGCTTGTGAATATTTGTGAATATTTGTTGTTGCTGTGATTGCCATTGGGGTCATAGTCATAAATTCTTTGCCCTGGCCGATATTTAGAAGAGTTTTTTACTGGTTATGAGCAAATGTAATAAGAGACCAAAGTCTTGGGGCCCAGAGTAAAAAGGACTGTCATAACAGTGGTCAAAAGTGATGGCACTATATTAACATTGTTGTTCCTTTCAACAGATTTTTAAAATATAGATTGAGGACCTCGTATACAAGATACCTTCTGAATTCCTGTTTGTGTTTTGTTTCTTTTCCTATCATCAAATACTACAGCAATTTATAGACATTTCTGTCTTCCTAAAGGAGTTGTCAAAACATTACTTTTTTATTGACATTCATGTACCCTCACTTTATAAATGCCTCTTGTGCACTAACTCAGAACCAGGTATTATATTCCTCTCTTGTCAACCAGCTGCTATCATCCACAGAGATAAATGGAAGGAAAGATGCCCTCTTGCTCCTGATTCCTGAGGTAGATGGTGCCCCAAAAAGCATATATATCATGGTTTTAAATTATATTTATGTATTTGAAATACCTATTTTAAAATACTTACATAAATAGATGATGTAAGATTTATATGTCTTGGTTTTAAGAAAATGTAGAAAAATTATTATGGCCACATTAACTCACTTTCTGCCTGTTAAATATAAAAGTTAACCTTGAACAAAAGCCTTGCTTCCACTTAATGCTTCTCAGTTTGAAAAAGACCTTGCTTAATTACTTAGGGAACTCTGAAACACAGTCTGTTCTTTGTAGTTTAATTTTTTGGAGTTGTGACTAGTCTGTTGCAATCCAAAACTAATGGACTTCTTATTTTTGAAAAACAAAATAAAAATCTAGAATTTTTGGCAGATGGTTTCTTTATTTTTTTCCATTGAAAATAACAGAGTTCTTTATGGCTAACTTGCCTTAAGTCTACCAGCAGGACTGTCTAAAAGACTGTTCCCTATGAGAAGAGCTCCTTATTCTAACAATGGGCCTTATACCAAATCTTAGCAAAAACTGAGGAGAGACTGGCTAATAATAGCACCTTAAACCTGTGTGAGACTTTTAACACTTGAAGTCCATGACCTGTTTAGCCTTATGAGGTGTGATTAGGAAGGAACATGGGAAGAGAAGCTAAGGCATGACTAGACCCCCAGTCTCCTGTATCCCTGGCTTCAAGACTTTTTCACTGTTTCTCATGGATAGAAGTAAAGCAAAAAACACATTTAATTAAGAGTGGTAAAAGCAAGTGATAAACCAGCAATAATATGACTTTGGAGTGGGAAGCAGGGTGCTAACTAGGGACTGCTGTGCAGGAAAAATAACAGACTCCACAAGGGTCCACAGGGGCTTTTCAACTAACTCTTTTGGATCTCCTTTGGACCCTCCGAGGGCCCTCAGCATCCTACACTGGATGGTCTCTTGAGGTCCCATCCAGCTCTGTGACACCACAATTCAGTGTCCCTGTCCAGTGTTTCCAGCCAGCACCACCACTACACAAAAGTCAGACCAGAGCCCGTTACCAGATATAAGGAAGTTGCTAATTGATACTAGGAATGCAAAAAGAAAGCAGGGCCAGAGATCCCTGGAGGCAACTCTGTTAATCAATACACTAGCGCTTACCATCATTTGAACAATGGCCATGGATTAAGGACTTCATGGCCCTTTGCATGAGTCCCTAGTACACAGCACTTATGATTTATGGCCTAGGCACTTATTAAATGCTTTATAGAGAGTGTCTTATCTTATCCACCCTACCCCAAGGAGTACAAATTATAATTAGCATCCTGGTATTAAATAATCAGGAAACTAAGTTTAGAAAAGATAAATAACTTATGGAAAAGGTTCCCACAGCTAGTTTAATGGCAGAGCTGGATTTGAAGCTGCCAGACTGACTCCAGAATTTATGCTCCTGATAATGTGCTCTCACCCTTCCCTGGGAAACAGTGCCCCTCAGCATTTGAAGGACAATAGAACTCGAGCATGCCTGGCCCACAGGACGATGCAGGAAAGGAATAGAAATATGGGAAGATGGCTGGAGATGAAGCTTTAGAGGGTCCTCAGTCTCAGCAAAAGAGGTTGGCTGTAGGCCATGCTCCTTTGCAAAACTGCCTCATTACCTGTAGAAGGAAAAGGTGAGGGGGAAAAGTAAGAGAGGCGTAGCAGCTCCCAGCAAACTGCTCCTCTGCCACGAGCAGGGTGCTAGTAAAAGCTTTGAGGTAAGTAAGTTACCATGGACTAAATGGTATTTCAGAAAGATCAATTTGGCAGCCATGCACAGAACATATGAAAGGGAGAAAGAGGCTGGGGGCAAGGAAACTAGTTAAGAGGCTACTGCAGACACTCATTTCTGAGACGATGACTGTGAGTCAGTGCAGGGTGTTGGGAACAGGGAATAAAGGGACAAATGTTACTGTTACTCACTACCCACCATGAAGGAACAACAGAGTGGCCCTGGGGATCTGCATGGTCAAGGCTGTGGTCAATGATGGTTCTAAGACAAGAAGAAGAAAGGAGAAAGGCACTTCTGAATCCAGCACTTGTCACATCCCTGCACCTTCAGGTCTTGCTTGGTTTGCCTGTCCCCCTACACCACAACTTCCAAGAAGTTAGGGACCCTTCTTGGGTGTGTCATACCCACAGTTTTCCACAGTTTTCCAGAGCATGGAACTTGTGTTTGGAAGACTCAATAAATATGCACCAGCAGGCTGTTTCCTTTGCCTAGAATGCTATGTCCCCACCTTTGGCTGGAAAATTGTGTAGGAAGAGCCTCCCTCAGGGATCAGCACAAATGACCCTTCTTTGGAGAGGCCTTTCTTGGCCAGCTGATGTAATTAGTCCGTCCTATTGTCCTCTGCATAGCAACTTGTCTTCACAATATGTATTATACTGTGTAATTTTATGTTTGTTGTTTTTAAATTTACTTTTTAAATTTCCTTCTGTTGTTGCTGTTTTTCTATCTCCCCCGACTTCCACAAAGTGCTGCCTAACAGAAATAGAAGGCAAACCATCTATTTAATCTTAAATGTTCAGCAGTCACAGTTTTGAAAGTTAAGAAGAAAAAAATGAAATTAAGCTTAATAATATGTTTTTTTAACCAAATATACCCAAAATATTATTTAAACATGGGCTCAATGGCAAAAAATTATTAATGAAATAATTTGGGTTCTCTGCCTTTTTTTTTCTTTTGGTTCTGAATCAACATTTCCAAACTTCTTTGGAAAATAAGAACACAGACTAGGAATTTCAAAGCAAGACTTCATCATTTACAAGACATTGCAGGAAGGGAGGGGAGGTCACAAGTCAGCAACTGAAGACCACCTCAGAAACCCATCAAAGACTGCCTCTCTATAAGAAAATCCTTCACAGACTCGAATAGCCTCTAACCTCCTACACCTCATGCCCTGGAAATAATGGTGTGGGAACAAGGCAGAGTGTTAACTACCCCAACTTTGTGTGTATTTTACACTCATAACACAACTCAGTTAGAACTAGCCACGTTTCAAGTGTTCAATGGCCACAAGTGGTTGGTGGCTACCATATTGGACAAAGTAGATCTTTCAGGATACCTGACATATATTACTTACCTAATAAAGAGCTGATGAAAGAAAAAGGAATGGGGAAAGGGACGAAAGAAGGAAAAAGGAAAGAGAAAAAAGACAGATGGAGAGGAAAGACAAACTAATATCTGCTGAGTACTTACTATGTTAGACTCTTCAATCTATCAATATATTATGTAATTTTATTCTCATATCCATCCAGGGGAGGTAGGGATTATTAGAACCACCTTTATAAATGAGGACACTGGTTTGAAGATGTCATGTCAGTTGCCCAAGATCACGCTGTCTTCCAAATGCAAAACATAAGATTCAGAATGCGATCTCCCCCATCATCCTCTTGCACTCACAGAAGGCATACATAACAAGCTTAGTCAAGCCAGACTGCCATTGAGATTTCACTCACCTCCAGGTAAAACTTTCCAGGGCTCCTATAATATATTGTTTCAAATCCCACAGACACTCTCCTTGCAAAAGTATGCTCTGACCGTTATAGGCTACTGTGAAAGTCTCCTCTCCTCCAGTGATCCTCATCTCATCTTCTTCTGCTGCCTAATAGGGCTCTGCTATGACTAAACCAAATGGAAGCACTTGAAGTTCCCCTAACATGCCAAGCTCTCTAACATGCCTCCCTAGCTCTGTGCAGTTTTCCTATTGCCTGGAACCTTTCTCTCCTTCATTCAATTAATACACATCACAGATAACTCAGTTTAAAAAAAAAAGAATCATTATCATACTGGCCAAAATAAACACAAAAGAAGCTCCCCTGTGAGCCATAAGGCAAAAGCTTCAGTTAACCTACAAAGGAAAATTCATCAGACTAGCTGCAGACTTCTCAACTGAGATCTTACAAGCCAGAAGGCACAGGGGCCCCATTCTCAGTCTTTTGAAACAGAATAATACCCAGCCTAGAATTTCGTATCCTGAAAAACTAAGTTTCTTCTATCAAGGAGAAATAAAGATCTTCTCAGAGAAGCAAACACTGAGGGAATTCCTCAAGACAAAAACTGCCTTCTAGGAAGTACTCAGAACAGCATTACACATACATAAGCACAACAGACACTCACTGGTGTAAAGTCATCCAAAAGCTAAAGGTCAAAGGCCAAATATCACAATGGCTCAAGAGAGAAAACAAGGCAACAAACTTCAGCCCCACAAGATGAACAGAAATCCACCCCACTTATCAATTCCTTAAATAAATATGAATGGTTTGAACTGCCAACTGAAGAGACATAAGCTGGTTGAATGCATAAATATACACAAGCCAAGTATCTGCTTTCTTTAAGAAACACATTGAACCCACAAGGATTCATTCAGACTCAAGATGTAGGAATGGAGGATAATTTTCCACACAAATGGAAACCAAAAGAAAGCTGGTGTAGCAGTTCTCATTTGAGATAACATAGACTTCAAATAAACAAAAGTAATGAAAGACAAAGATGGTCATTATATATTGGTAAAGGGAACAATTCAACAAGAAGACATAATTCAAAATATTTATTTACCTAACTCAGGTGTGCCCAGATTCCTAAAGCAAAGTCTACTTGATCTAAACAAAATAATAAACAGCACCACTGTAATAGCCGGAAATTTCAACCCCTCTCTGACAGAACAGAACAGATCCTTCAATCAGAAAATAAATAAAGAAATAATGGACATAAACAGAACTCTAGAACAAATGGGCCTGACTGACATTTATAGAACATTACACCCAAAAACCATTGAATATATGTTTTCCTCATCAGCTCATGGGACAGTCTCTAAGATTGAACATACCAAAGGCCACAAAACACATCTCAAAAAATTTTAAAAAATAGAAATTATACCATGCATCTTCTCAGACCACAGTGGAATAAAATTAGAAATCAACTCCAATGGAAACACTTATCTCTACACAAAGCCATGGATACTACACAAGGTACTGCTGAATGATTATTGGGTCAAGGAGGAAATTAAGATGGAAATCAAAAGTTTCTTTGAACTAAATGATAAAGAGGACACAACTTATCAGAATCTGTGGGACACAGCTAAAGCAGTCCTGAGAGGAAAATATAGCCATAATAGCCTACATCCAAAAGACAGAGATATCACAAATCAACAATCTAATGAATTGTCTCAAAGAACTGGAAAAGGATGAGCAAACCAAGTCCAAACGCAGCAGAAGAAAAGAAATAACCAAGATCAAAACAGAACTAAATGAAATCAATAACAAAAAACGTTATACAGAGAGACAAAAATGGCGGAGTAAAGGTAACCTCCTGGATTCCTGCTCCCAGAGAAAGCAGCGTAGATCTCGGTCTGCTACACATGAGTGAATCGCTCCCCCACAAGAACAGCGAGGTGAATTGGCAGAGAATCAGCGTAGGACACACAAAACACACAAAAAAATGGTGAACAGGAGGTAGGATTCCGAAATCTGGAGAGTGCAAGACAAACAATAGAGAATAGAGCGTGGGACGGTTGCACCCGCCTGGCCAGTGAGTGAAGTGGGATCAGACCCACAGGAGCACGTCTTGCTTCGCCACTGACCTCCACACCCACGCAGACAGGGACCTGCCTGAAGTCGATGCAAAATCGCGGCAGGAGACGTGGGGCTCTGTGGGGAGGAGACAATAGCAGGAAGCATCTTGAACTCCCCAGAGCTCTGTGCCAGGACTGCACTGGGTGGGTGAGGAACTGGTCTGAGCTACCGCTGGAGGTAGTTAGGAGACAGGTAACTTGCCTCTGGCACTCAGCAGGTCCAGATCAACAGAGCTGAACACTAAGTAGGGGACTCTAACCTGGAAACCACTGCAGGTGAATAGGCCCACTCAGGGTGGGTCAGAAAGAGCAAGAGCTCCTGCTGGACAGGCGTGAAATTGTGGGAGGGGGACATAAAAGAGACAACGGGGCATCCTGATGACTCAGATCCCTGATCTAGCACCTGCCAATTCCTGAGCAGTCACCCCTAGTGCTAGCGCTCTGCCGGCAGGCAGTCGCCAATTTTGGGGGTCCACAACCCAGCCACTGCAGAGTTGATATGGTGTTGGGCAGCTCCTTTCCCTCTCAGGACAAGCTCTGCCCTTACATGACCTATGGTCAATTAGCCAGGCCCTGTTTTGATGGATGAATTCTGAATACTTCCCTAGTAATGGGAGGCTAACGCCTGCAGGACTTACAGGCGCTGTGACACTGGGCGGACTGGGGCACCACCCCCTCCCGCTAGCCAACATCTTTTGTGCCGAAAGTGGTAGGCTCCACCCCTGGAGGTAGGGTGAGACAAGAAAAGCCACTTTCCCTCTGCAACTAGTGTGAATCCACAGGGCCTTGGCGTAGATCAATAGTTGACAGCCCAGTGACATTGCTCCTCAGACCAGTTTAGGTCATCCAGTAGGATCATAACTCTGGGGCTGGATTTCTGCCTCTGCCAACAGTGGGGCCTGTGGTCAGGGAACAAAAATCCTGGCAAGAGGCCAAAACAGACTCCCCAAGTAACCCCTCCCATCAGGTGCAGCCTCCCAACTGTGGTAGAAGAACCCTGAACAACATATTAGCGGATCCCCCTAGTGGCAGATCAAGTAACCACAGAAGTGCACACATCCAGGCTGGTAGGCAACAGCTGTGATCTGCCTTGCTCCTACAGCATCTACTCGAACAGAGCCTAAACAGGGCATGTTACTTTCCAAACAAAAACTGAAAGGTAGGAAGCAACACTGGTCCAGATGGGAAGGACTCAGCGAAAGAACTCCAGAAGTATGAAGAATCAAGCAGAAAGCACACCCCCCAAGAGGAACACCAGCTCTCTAGCAATGGACATTAACCAAATTCAGAACACTAAAATGACAGAAGAAGAATTTCAAACATGGATTATAAGAAAACTCAATGATATGCAAGAAAAAATGGATAAGCAACACAAAGAAACCACAAAAACAAATTGGACTTGGAAAACAAATTCACTAAAGAAATTGAAATATTAAAGAAAAATCAAACCAAACTCCTGGAAATGAAGAATTTATTCAGGGAACTAAAAAACACAATGGAAAGCCTCAAGAACAGGATAGATAAAACAGAAGAAAAAATCTCAGGGATTGAAGATAACACCTTCCAATTAAATAAGTCAGTCACAGAGATAGAGCAGAGAAATAAGAGAAAAGAGCAAAGCCTACAAGAAATGTGGGATTATGTGAAGAAGTCTAACGTGAGAGTTATGGGCATCCCTGAGGGTGAAGAAGAAAATACACAAGTGTTGGATAAGCTATTTGAAGATACAATAGAGGAAAATTTCCCAGGCCTTGCTGAAAATCTAGATATCCAGGTACAAGAAGCTCAAAGGACCTCTGGGAGATTCATTGCAAATAGGAAGACACCACGACATGCAGTCATCAGACTGACCAAAATATCCATTAAAGAGGCCCTTCTACGAGCTGTAAGGCAAAAGAAACAAGTAACATACAAAGGAAAGCCCATATGAATAATGGCAGACTTCTCAACTGAAACCTTACAAGCAAAAAGAGCCGTCCCATTCTCACTCTTCTGAAACAGAATAATGCCCAGCCTAGAATCTTGTACCCTGCAAAACTAAGGTTTGTATACAAAGGAGAAAAAAAGACATTCTCAGATAAGCAAAGACTGAGGGAATTCATCAAGACAAGACCAGCCCTCCAAGAAGTACTCAAAACAGAGTTAAACATGGATCAGCACAATAAACACTCATGAATGTAAAACCACTCAAAAGCAAAAGATCAAAGGCCAGATATCACAATGACTCAAGAGAGAAAACAAAGCAACAAAGTTCAAGCCAACAGGATGAACAGAAATTTGCCCCACCTATCAGTCCTTTCAATAAATGAGAATGGCTTGAACTCCCCACTCAAGAGACACAGGCTGGCCCAATGGATAAAAAAATACAACTCAAGTATCTTCCATCTTCAGGAAACACATCTAACCTGAAAGGATGCATTTAGACTCAAGGTAAAGGGGAGACAACAATATTTCAAGGAAACAGAAGCCAAAAGAAGGTGGCATGGCATTTTTGATTTCAGATAACTTAGTATTTAAATCAGCAAAAGTAATGAAAGACAAAGAGGGTCACTATATATGAAGGGTACAGTTCAACAAGAAGACATAACAATTCTAAATATGTATGCACCCAACTTAGGTGCACCCAGATTCATAAAGCAAACCCTACTTGAGCTAAACAAATAGATAAACAGCAACACCATAATAGCTGGAGAGATCAACACCCCACTGATAGGACACGGTAGATCCTTCAAACGGAAAATTAACAAAGAAATAATGGACTTAAACAGAACTCTAGAACAAATGGGCCTGACTGACATTTACAGGACATTCTACCCAAAAACCACTGAATATATGTTCTTCTCATCAGCTCATGGGACATTCTCTAACATTGACCATATCCTAGGACACAAAGCATGTCTCAAAAAATTTTAAAAAATAGAAATTATACCATGTATCTTCTCAGATCACAGTGGAATAAAAGTAGAAATCAATCCTAACAGAAACTCTCATTTCTGCAAAAAAGCCATGGAAACTAAACAACCTTCTGCTGAACAATTACTTCATAAACAAGGAAATCACAAGATGGAAATCAAAAGATTCCTTGAACTAAATGAAAAAGGAGACACAAGTTACAAAATCTGTGGGACACAGCCAAAGCAGTCCTGAGAGGAAAGTTTATTTCCATAAATTCCTATATCCAAAAGACAGAAAGATCACAAATAGACAACCTAATGAATTGACTCAAAGAGCTGGAAAAATAAGAACAGACCAAC
>JAQIFY010001272.1:0-14314 GCA_028533085.1 Varecia variegata | reverse complement strand
TTTTTTTGAGACAGATTCTCACTCTGTTGCCCGGGCTAGAGTGAGTGCCGTGGCATCAGCCTAGCTCACAGCAACCTCAAACTCCTGGGCTTAAGCAATCCTACTGCCTCAGCCTCCCGAGTAGCTGGGACTACAGGCATGCGCCACCATGCCTGGCTAATTTTTTCTATATATATTTTTAGTTGTCCAGATAATTTCTTTCTATTTTTAGTAGAGACGGGGTCTCGCTCTTGCTCAGGTTGGTCTCTAACTCCTGAGCTCAAATGATCCGCCCTCCTCGGCCTCCCAAGTGCTAGGATTACAGGCGTGAGCCACCGCGCCCGGCCCCAGGCAATTGTTAATAAAAAGGACTGCAGCGTTGCCAAATGGTGTCTGGGGGATAAAATCACCCCTGGTTGAGAACCAGTGGTCTCGTTACACCCTGTCAGATTACAGGGGTGGAAGCAGAGCCCAGAGAGGTTAGAAGTCACAATGGCTTCATGACTGAGCCCCTACCTCTTGCTGGCCCCATACCAAGGGCTTTTCAGGTATCACTTGAGTCCCTGACACCACCCTGGGAGGCAGGTGTTACCACCCCCCTTTCAGGCGTGCAGAATCAGAGGCTCAGAGAGGTGAAGCGACTTGCCCCAGGCCACACAGTGGTACTGGCCAGCCACCCGGATCCACGCCCACACCACCCCATCCGTTAGCCGAGGGTGAACTTAACTGAAGGAGTTTTGGTAAACTGGCAAAAAAATACTGACAAATTCATTCATTACATCATGGTGACAAGACTGTGGTCAGCTGCAAACATCTGCGTGTTTCCACTGGGGTCCATTTGGTTCCTTCCAGTGGCGGGAGGATCGATTGAGGCCAGGAGTTTGAGAACAGCCTGAGCAACAGAGAGAGACTCTGTCTCTACACACAATAGAAAAATAAGCTGGGCATAGCGGCTTGTATCTTCAAGTTCAGCCACAAGGCTGAGGCAGGAGGATCGCTTGAGCCCAGCCCAGGAGTTTGAGGCTGCAGCGAGCTATGATGATGCCACTGCACTCTAGCTGGGTAACAAAGCAAGACCTAGTCTTAAAAAAAAAAAAAAAAAAGTTAGCAATCTCATGTCCACCCTCCAATTTTTAAAATAAACTTTTAGTTTTAGATTTATAGAAAAATTATGAAGGTTAACAATGGAATATTATATAGCCACAAAAAGGAATGAAACCCTGCCATTTGCAACAACACGGTTGGAACTGGAGAACATTATGTTAAGTGAAACACGCCAAGCACAGAAAGACAAATCTTGCATGTTCTCACTCATTCTACAGAGAGTAGAATGACGGTTACCAGAGACTGGGAAGGGTAGCAGGGAGGGGGGACAAACGGATGGTTAATGGGTATGAAAATAGTCAGATAGTTAGAACGAGTAATATTTGATAGCACAACAAAGTGACTATAATCAACAATAAGTTAGGGCATACTTTAAAATAACTAAAAGAGTGGAACTGGGATGTTCCAAACACAAAGAAATGATAAATGCCTGAGATGGTGGATACCCCAATTACCCTGATTTGATTAATTCACCTTGTATGCCTGTATCAAAACATCGAACGTACCCTATAAAGATATACAACTATTATGTACCCATACTAATTTTTTTAAAAAGAAAGGAAAAGTGTGAAGGTAGTAGAGAGAGTGCCCAGATACTCTCACCCAATTTCCTCTATTATTAATACTAACATCTTACATGGACACGGTGCATTTGTCAGAATTAATGAACCAACATTAATGCATCATTACTAACTAAAGTCTACACTTCAGTTTATCCAGATTTCCTTAGTTTTTACCTAACATCCTTCTTCTGTTCCAGAATCCCATCCGGGACACGACGTGCATGTCATCGTCATGTCTCCTCAGGCACCTCTGGGCTGTGACAGTTTCTCAAACTCCCCTTGGTTTTCATCACCTCCACGGTTTTGAGGAGTATTCATCATCGGGTGTTTTGTAGAACATTCCTCAGTTGGGATCTGCCTGATGTCTTTCTCGTGATTAGACTGGGAGGAAGATCACGGAGGTGAAGGGCCTTTCTCCTCACTTCCTATCAAGGGGACACACTGTCAAGGTGACTTATCACTCACGGTTCGTGTTGACCTTGATAGTCTGGCTGAGCAAGGCGAATTATTTGGAATTCTTCTGCTTGGTGATTCATCCCTCTGCCAAGTAAAAAAATACACACATGTATCAGTGAAGCTCTAAATTCTGGCTGTCACCCTCTGCAGACCCCAGCTGGCACAATGGGGTTCAGCCCTCCCAATTCACAGGTGGGGCTCAGGGAGGGAAGTGGCTGTCCCAGGTCGGGTGGGTGCAAGCAGCTGTGGGGCTTGCACCCACCCGACCCCCTGCTGCGCTCACCGCAGGGGCCGTGACCCAGCCGGGACCCTCCGCCCTGTGCCCGTGGGCGCCGCCAGCCCTCGGGGAGAACTTCGGACGGCTCCGCTGCAGCTCAGGAACCCCGAGGTGGAAAACTGAGCCGGGTGCCTGGACATTTCACGGAGTGGGGGTCTCGGCTGCTCCGGGAACCACGCCCGAGGCTCATGCAGGGTGGGCTGGGACGGGAGTGGGTAAAGCCCGCGCCGGAGGGGGACTCTGGGGCCCTGGACCCCCTACTCTCGACCTCCAGGATCTCGCTGGTCCCCACACACCCCGGAAGCAGGTCCGCAGGCAGGAGCCCCGGCCTGGGCAGCCCTTCCTGCTCTCTGGGCCTGGGGCGAGAGCCGACTCCACGCCGAGGCTCGGGCTTCCCTCCGGCGGCCTCCTGGGGGCTCCCCGCCCACTCGCCCCGCGCCAGCGCCTGCGACGGCAGCGCCCCCTCCCGGCCGGGGCCTCTAGGCGCGTCCCCTGCTCTCTGCCTCCCCCTGCAGGCCGTGCCGGGAAGGGCGGCTCGGTTGAAAGCCACCAAGAGCCAGGAGACAGGTTTATGAACTCCTGGATGGCTTAGAGAGCCGGGGCTCTGGGCTCTACCACTCGCTAACGGAGCCTTAAGGGTACTCTCAAGATTTAACTCAACGCTTTGTCCTTTGTAAAATGCATATATTTTTAAAATGTATTTATTACTGGTCAAGGTATAAAACCCTTGCAGAAAAGAATAAAAGTGCACATCTGACGTGCACAGCTCAATGAATCATCACAAAGCAAGCACACTTGTGAAACTACCCAGGACACGAACTGAAACGTTATCGGCACCCTGGAAAAGCCCGTATTCACTACTTCCTTCCTCTTTCTGCTAAATTCTAACACCGCATACAATGGCAGTAGGATTAATGCCTTCCTCATAGGATTGTGCTGAGGGTTAAATGGGGTAACGTGTGCAACAAAGCACTTGGCGTGTAGGAAAGCGTTCAGTGCGTGCGTGGGCTTTCACACCCTTTTCTCTCCCACGTTCCCTCCTCTTGGTCAGTAGCAGCTGTGCAAGGGCCCTTTCTACACAGGTGTCTTTGCAGCCCACAGCGAGGGGAGAATGAGTGGTTAACAGATGACCAGTGCATCTGTGCCTCTTGGTGGTAACACTTACCCTGGACATTATCTTCTCCAGCCCTGTCCATTCTGCCTCCTTGATACTGTCATTTCCATCCACCCATCCCTGGATCCCTCCCCGGCTAGGCCCTCAGCCCCTCTCTCAAATCACTGCCCAGGCCTTCAAATGGCGCCCAGTCCCCACTCCCAATCCATCCTCCATACTGCAGCCAGGGCACTCTTTCTAAAGCACAGATCTCACCACTCACTCCCCTGCTTGCAACACTCAATGGCTCCCTATTGCTCTCAGGAGAAAGTCACACCCTTCATGACATTCAAAATCTTTTAGACCTGGATCCTGCCTTTGTCCCTAATTTGATCAGTTACCATCTCCTTTTCCATCCTGGACGTCTGCATACTAAATTCACTGTCACCCTCTGCGCTCCATCACCCTGTAGCCATTTTTGCATCTGGGCATTTGCATGTGCCATTCCTGCTGCCTAGAAGACTCTGCCTGTACCTCTGTCCACTGCTCATCCTGTCCACATTTGAGCATGCAGCTCAAATGTCCCCCACCCTGACAAGTCTTCTTTCCTTCCCACTCCCTGCCCTGCCCAGAGAAAAGAGAGCCCTCCTTCTACTCGTCCTTCAGGTCTCTTCCCAGGATCCACCTCCTCCAGGAAGCCATCCCTGACTCCCCTCATCCCCCACATTCTCAGGGTACTTCCTATAGTCTCAGCACTTCACATGCTGGGTTGGGACATCTGCCTTTTTTCTGTCTGAGCCTTCAGGACTGTGAGCTCCCAACAGCTGAGCCCCATTGTCATCAGGGAGCAGCCGCAAAGGCTGTTCCTCAGCTGGGAGACCACTGCTCCCTGAGTGTCTATCATGTGGCAGGCCCTGGGCCAGGCACTTCACCTGCAGCCTCCCACGATGGCCTCGCCATAGCGAGGCAGGTCTTGCCTGATCCCCATTGGACAGGGGACACTGAGAGGCTCAGAGAGGTTAAGCAACTTGCCTGAGGTCACAGGGCAGAGCTGGGATTTGAACTCAGGTCTGTGTCTCTCAACCCTGAGCCGGGTTCAGGCTGCCTTATCCGGGCCTGAAGGCAGGGAGAGGTCACTCTCATCCCAGCCAGGGCTCAGAGGGGACTGCAATCAGTCAGCAGGGGTGGACACTGGCTCTTCATGTCCTGCCTGGGACGCAGGCCGTCCCTTCACAGGGAGCAGGGGTTGGGCATGCCAGACCCACCCCTCCCTTCTTCTCCAGGAACAGTTCGGGGTCACCCCGCCTTTCCAATCAGCTGAAACTGGAGCACACCACAGCCTCAGTTTCCCCAGGACCCTGAACCCTGCTCCCTGCTCCATGCACAAAGGCCAGATTGCTTGTTAAGCCATGTGGTTCAAGCTCAGAAAGAGACAGCCCTTCTGTGCTCACTGCCTCAGCAAGCAGCACCTCCACCCACACTGCACAAGCCGGGGGCCGAGGAGGCCTCCTTACCACTTCCCTCTGTCCCCGCCACCTTTTCCAAACCCTCACAGTGGCAGAGACTGCAATGTCCCCTCTCCCCTCCTCCCACAGCAATAGAACCTCAATACCAGGCTGGGCACAGCCACCCAGCGCTAAGACTGCATTTCCCAGCCTCCCTGTAGCTGGGTGTGGCCAAGCAATTAAACTCTGGCCAATAGGATGTGAGCAAAAGTGACCCCTGCGGCTTCCTAGCTGTACCCTCTAGGGAAAGGGTGGGGCCTCCTTCCTTCCCGCCTTCTCTCTTCCTCTTCCAGGTGTTGGTCCTGCAGGACACGGTGGTGATCAGATTTGGACCACAAGAGCCGAGACAATAGCTTGGGGAGGGTGGAGCAACCAGGTGGGAGGAGCCTGGGTCCCTGCCACCTTGGAATAGCCAAACTAGAGCTGGAACACTTACGCCAGGACCATGTGTTAAAGGGAAAACACAGTCCTTTCTTGTTTAAACCACGTATTTTGGATCTTTGAAGTGGCAGCTGAACCGCGCTGCCAACTAATAGAATCACTAGGTTCTGTGTATTTTACCTCCTAAGGATCACCCAAATTCATCCACTTTTTCCAGTCTCCACTGACCCCACCCCAGGCAAAGGCACAGCCTCGCCTTGGTCCCCTCACTGCTGGAGCTCCAGCCTCACCTGCTTTCTGTCATTTACTTGAATGTATCATGCTCGCTCCTGCCACAGGGCCTTAGCACATGCTGCCACCGGGAACACTTTTTCTTCCTCTCTTTGTCTAATTGCCTCCTACTTTTCCTTCAGATTGTCACCACCACCTCCTCCTCAAGAAAAGCCTTCAATGACTGTCCTGGCTAGGGCAGAGCCCCTCTGACACAATCCCACGGCACCACGAACCCCTCCTGCGTAGTATGTGTCATAGTTATGATGCCTTAAGGGCACCTAGGAATCTACCCCCAAAATACACTGCCCCAAATACAAAATCGCAGACACACAAGGTTTTCTGTTGCAGCCCTACTAGTAACAGCAAAACATGGGAAACTCAAACATCCACCAAGAGGGAACTGGTTGAATAAACTATGGTACGGCCACACGGAGGAGTACTATGCAGCTATAAAAAGAAACATGGAAGCTCTCCCTGTAATACAATAGACTGATCTCCAGGATATACGGTTAAGCAAGAATAAATAAATAACAAAATCCAAGGAGCATAGCTGTGTATGCAAAGCCAGCTGCCTTCTGAATATGTGTGTGTTGTGTATACCCTTGCTTATATTTTCAAAAAGGAACAATGAAATGGTAAAACATAAATGGTTACCTATGGGAGGGGGAAGGAAACTGGCAAAGGGGTGGGAGTGGTAGCTAGGGTTCTCTGAGTGTGTCTTGTTTTAGAGCTTTTATTTTATAAATGTAAATATTTTATAAAATTATAAAGTAAAATCAAAGACAAAAAAAAAGCAATCCTTTAAAATAAAAACTAAATAAACCTGACTATATGCCAACTTGGCATAACCACACTAAGAAGAATTATTGGAAGTGACTTTAAAATAGTATTTTGATTGTATACTCCTAATGGGTTTCACCCTAAGGACCACAGAACCACCGAGAAACAGAACCACAGTGAAATCCTCAACTGCACTCAGTCATCTTATAGGTAGTGATGATAGTGGGATTGTTATGTTGAAACGATTAGCTTTGTGCTGTCTCTTGCTTTCTCTGTCACTGTGTGATCTCTTTGCACATGCCCACTCCCCTAACACTGCCTGCCACAAGTAGGAGCAGCCTCAGGCCCTCACCAGATGCAGCTGCCTGATCTTGGACTTTCCAACCCCCAGAATCATGAGCCAAATAAACCTCTTTTCTTTACAATTTTTAAAAATGAAACAATTAGCTTCACATTATAGGATAAAGAATATAAGAAATTATGTTCATGCTGTTAGGAACCAAGATTTTTCCATGTAAGAAAAAGAAAGAGAAACAAAACAAAACCAATGAGCTGAAATTTAAAAATCTTGTAATCTCAAGTTTGAGGAAGCATCAGTTTTCCAGCTTTAAGCCTAGACACAAAGGTAACCCAGGTGTCTGGATTGTGGTCCCTAACTCCCATGCTTCACCCAAAGGAACAAGCCTTCTTGGAGAAATGGCTGATTTCATGTAGAAAATGTATAAGACAAATCTGGGACACATTGTCGTCTTGAAATCAAGGAAACTGTCAGACTACTGAGATCACGTCAAAGGGTGGTGGACGTAGCTCCCCTTTACTCACATCGAATGTGGCTCTGAGCACTCTGCAAGTATCAGCTCATCCTTCGGAAAGTTACTTCACCTTATTTAACCCTCACAACAAGCCTATTAGGAAGGTACATGATTATGCTCATTTTATGGGTGAGGAAACTGAGTCACAGGCTGATTACTAAGAAAATTGCCCAAGATCCATGTCGCTGGTAGGTGGCTGAGTCAGGATTTGAATTCAGAAAGTCTGACTCTAAAGTCTGAGACCTTAACCTTCTTCTAAGCTTCCTCTTCATTAATGTAGGTCATTCAGCATCAAAGCAGAAAAGGAAAATAAAAGAATCCACTCCCACCCCCAGGCTGGGCAGAGGCCAGTGTGGAGGTGGGTTCAGGACCATGGACAGTGCCCAATCTTACCCCCTCCTTAGTTCAGGGATGCCTGCACCCAGGGCGTGCAGGGGCTGACCCCATGGGAATTAGGGACCAGCTGGCATGTGCTCGGCCCCATATCTCGGTCAGCTGCAGACCAAGCTGCCATCATGCCCAGCCTCCCTGCCAGCCACACCTCACACCCTCCTGACCTGCTTGGGCACTTGGGCTCTCCTCCTCAAGACAAGCACTTAACAGTAAGGATCACCATTTAATTCCTGAAAACACTCACCCAGGTAGGAATAGGCATCCCCATCTCCTCTTCCCAGATGGGGAAACTGAGGCTCAGAGAGGCATGGAACTACCCAAGCTCATGCCACTGGGAAGCAGCTGATCCTGGCATCGTGCCCTTGTTGTGCCCCCACACTTCCCTCTTATTGGCTCATCCTCCTTGGGAGGGCGAGCGTGGGGTGCTGGTGGCCCATGCTGAGGAGTGAGTCACCCTCATTTTGTGTGTGTGTCATCTCCCCGGCTGCATCTGGGAGCTGGGAGGAAGCGCCCGGGCAGATGAACTGCAGGTAGGAAGGCTGCTTTTCCCAGCGAGAACGGAGGCAGCTCCCAAAGCACCCTGATGTCTCCTGCCCCCCACTCTCACCCACCTTCCACTGCGCCTGACCAGTTCTACCTCCAGAAGATTCCTGGCGCCTGTCTCCACGCCCTCCTCATCAAAGCCACTGCCCTCACCAGGTCACCATCAGCTCTCACCCAGGCTGTGGGAGCCTCCTCCCTGGTCTTCCTGCCTCCTCTCTCACCTCCCTGAATCCACTTTCTGCAAGAGAGATGCAGACGATTCCAGGTGTGCTTTGGAGGTGAGGTTGACAGGACTTAATAATGAAATGGACAAACGAGGACATTCAGCTGCTGCCGACAGCAGTGTGACTCCCTTTCCCAGCCACGCCTAATTTTATTTCTTTTAAGGTAGCCAATGAGGTGGAACTTTCTGCCTCTCCACAAGGCCAAGGCTGGAGGCCTTTCTGCTGGAGGCTGTTTAAGAGGCTGCAAATCAGCGACTACCGGCGAGGATCCTGCACTTTCTGCAGCAACTGAAGGGCCAGGAAACACAGAGGAGGGCATCGGTACAGATCAAAGGGATTTAAGAGCCATGCCAACCAAAGACGATGTGTGGACTTTGTCTCCTGGTTTCACTCAACCAACCATAAAAATATATTTAGGAAACAATGGGTGAGAGATGGGATTTTTAGAGGACATTACAGAATCGTAGCGAACGATACAATGTCTGAAATTTGCAACAGGATAATCCAGCAGGGGGCGGGCGGGGAAGTGAGCTAGAACAAGGTCATCCTTCCTCAAAAGGTAGACGTCACGTGATCTCAGTAAATGCAATATGTCCAGAAAGTGGGCCAGCTGGTGGCCCACAGGGGCCACTAAAGACATGGTGGGACCTGCTTGTTGGCCCACCCTGGGTGGTGACACTTGTTGATCATTATACTATTATTCTTTTTACTTTTGTGCATGGGGTCAGGGCAGAAGTGAGGCTTTTAGAGCTGATCTGCCTGGTTCAAACCCTGCCCTTGACTTCCTTGCCAGTGACCTTTGGCAACTCACATTCCCACTGCGTGCCTCAGTTTCCCCGTCTGTCTGACATGGTCGAGGTGAGGGTTATAGGCGTTGACACTTTGGGTCCAGTATGTCACAAGCACTAAAGAAACCTTAGTTCTGATCATTGGTATTAGATAGTATTTGAATGTTTTCATGACTTTTTTTTGACTTTTTAGGTATCTGAGCAGATCCAGACCCCCCACCTTTTGCGGGGAGGATACAGAGCACCTGGGGTGTTGGTTTATTATAAGCAGATTTATGTAGATGTAATTCGCATATCATATAATTCACCTATTTCAAGCGCACAACTCAGCGGGTTTTAGTGTATTCAAGGAGTCGCGTCACCACCGCTACAATCAACTTCAGGATATTCCCCCAAACACGGCGCTGCTTCAAGGGGGGGTGGGCTGTGTTCTGAGCCCTCTTATGGCTTCTCTCGGGGCAGAAGGTGGGGCCGTGGGGGCCACCACCTGTCCACTGCTCCTCTGGGGTGGGGCCAGCGTGAAGGCCCCGCGGTGTCCTTTGTTGGCCCCGGGAGCCACCGGCCGGCCTGGCTTCCAGGCCCGCGGCGTTCAGTGTGGCACCCGCACACCTCAGTGTGGCTTTCTCTGGATCACCGATACCCTGCCACGATTTCATTTCCTCTTCTCGCAGGAGGGAGGGAGACATGATTACAACCTGCGTGGCAGGTGTCGAAGTTGCGGCAAGGCCCAGCAAGGGTCATCTGGTGACCGGCCCTGGGACACGGGACAGCGAAGGAGAGGTATCGAGAATGGCCCAGGGCCACCCGGCTCTGCGACTGGAGCCGGCGGTGCCTTCTAGCAAAATAGGGGAAACGAGGGGGGCAGGTAGAAAGGGGCAAGGGGACTCACAACCCCCACTTGCACGGAGCTGTCGTGAGGCCGGAATGGGGTCTGATAAACCTCTGGGGTCAGCCTGGGCTGGGTTCGAATCCCGCCTCCTGCCTTCCGGGCCACGTGGGCCTGAGCCAGTCGCTCTGAGTCGGGGTCTCCGGGTCTGTAAAGCCGGGGGCCTGCGAAACCTGCCTCCGACAGGTCAGCCCCCAGCACAGGCCTGGTGCCCCGCAGGAGGTCCACGCCCTTGGCCTTGGGAGATGAGCTTTAGTTTCCCTTTCTGGGGGCAGATCCTGCTCATCGCCATGGGAAATTCCAGCCCAGAGAGCACCTGTCACGGGGCTGAGACGCACAGACCCCAGAAAGACCCTGGGAAGCGGCTGGAACAGGGAACTCCCAGCGAGGGGTTTTCCGGGCTGCAGGGAGAAGGGAGAATCCGGCCGGCGAGGGGATTCGAACACACCACGCCCAGCTAGAAACCCCCCACGCCTCCCAAGGGTCACTCACCTTGGAGGCCCTGCTCACCCCTCCTGCCCCTTCTCCCGCCCTGTCTCCCCTCCCAGTCACCCACCTTGTGCCTTCGCACGGCCTGTTCCCTGCTCCAGGAACACTCGTTCCCATCTGCGACTGCCTTCTCTGCACCCTGAAGGCCTCAGCTCCCTGTCCCCAGACGGTCCCACCTGGCCCCTCTCCAGTGCAGCCCCCAGCCCCGCCCACCAGTCAGTCTCCACCCCCCGTCACAGCATTTCCCTCTGAAACGATATCACATGATTTACTTAATAACTTACTCACACGTTCCCACGCCCACTGCCACCTCCTCTAGAAGGTCAGGCTGGAAGCTGGTCTTGTACACGCTGCATCCCAGGCCTTGACACTGGGGCTTCCTGGGAGGAGGCCTCCGGGAGCCCAGGTCCCCAAGCAGGCCCTGGGAGGGGACCTGGGCTCTCAGCCCCCAGAGATGGCCAAAGACGCCCCTGGGGCTATTTCCTGGCTGTTTCCAGCAGGGAGCATGGTCTTCGCTCCTGGAATGTGGCTCTGTCTCAGCACCCCCTGCTGTCCCCCAGGTCTGTGGCTCTGCCCATGGCGTGGCCGGTGGGTGGCCAGGGACTTGGAGGCTCATCTGACCTTGTTTCTGGGATAGGCCGCTCCCAGCTGGCCTGGCCCTGCTGGGGCAGGACACCGGGCCTCACCCCGGCCCTCCCCTGTCCTCCCTCTGCACACTAGGTGCACACTCATTCTGTTGGCTCTCTGCTAAAAATCCTCCTGAATCCCTGTCCCGGTCCACAGCACTGACGTTCCTCCCTCAGGGGCTGAGGGGTCCCCCTGGCCCTGCTGGGCTGTTTCCTGTGCAGCAGCCTCAGGCAAGTCTTGAAAATTTGCTCTGGGTCCCATCTCCCCAGGGACACTGAAACCCTGCAAGGGCCCCACATTGCTCTGGGGACAGAGCTCAGCCCGCCGCTGCCCACCCCACCCAGCAGGTCTGCCTCCCACACTCCCCTCTGGGCAATCCTTGACCACTGGGCCTTTGCATGTGCAGTTCCCTCTGCCTAGAAAGATCTCTCGGCTCAGTGAGCTCTTGCTCAGCTTTCAGGCCAGGCCTCGACCACCACTTCCTCCAGGAAACCTCAGACCCCTGGCTGGGTTGCACCCCCTCCCATGGTCCCATATTTGCCTTCAGGGACCACAGGGGGTAATTATATAATTATCTGTTTAACCTCTGCCTTCCCCTTGGACTGCAAATGTGGTCCTGAGGGCAGGAACCCCCTTCCCCGCTCTCCCACCACTCGCCTGGAACATGTGCAGAGCCCCATACATAGCAGTTGGACGAAGGAATGAATGAGGGGCAGGGGGCTCAGGGCACTCGGGCAGATCTTGGTTTCAATCCTGTCCTGTGTGACCTCAGACAAGTGAAATAACCTCTCTGACCCTCGGTTTCCGCATTTGCAAAATGGGGACAACACCTAACCTTAGTGATTCCTCGAGCACATGTGGGTAGAAAGCCTAGCGCAGAGTGCGCTCACAGCAGATGCTCAGCAAATGTGAGGTCTGTCTTGCCTCCTAGGCAAGTGGCACCTGCAGGGGGGAGGCGTGAGGCAGGGGCATGACGTAGGGATGGGCTGAGCCGGAACGCCAGGTCTGCAGCTACCGTGTGCCCCGCCCCGAGCCCCATCCAGACGTGGGGGCTGGGGCTGGCCCCTGCTGGAGGCCTCTGTCCACTCGTCCACCGTCCGGGGCTGTCTCCTGCCCGCCCAGGCACCTCCGTGGTGTGTCTCAGTAGGAAAAACTACCAAGAGACCCAACCCCGGCCCAGCCACATCAGTGGGCCCCACCCCTGGCCCTGGTAGGAGGGGCCGGGCCAGACTGCTAAACAGGAACCTGCATTTATTGAGCACCAACTAGAGGCATTGCCCTGAGGCAGAGAGAGACATCGTCCTGCCTTCCTTCCTACCTTCCATCCTGCATTCATTCATTTGCTTTCAGTAAGCATTTACTGGGAACCCACAGTTCCTGGGTGACACAGCTGGCACCGCCTGGGTCCCGGGCCTCGGGGTCTCAGAGCCTGGCGGAGTCCAGAGATGAGCACTGCACTGGGCCATGGGAGGACAGAGCCAGATTGCAGGGCGGGCTTTTCTGGAAGGGCCTTAGGCGGTGAGTAGGAGTCTGAAAGCAGGGAAGGGGATCCCGGCCTTGGGAACAGCTCATGCGAAGGCCAGAGATGGGAGAAGACATGAGGGGTTGGGAAGCGCATGGCGGGCAGGCAGGCAGGGAGGAGGCAGCAGACAGGGCACAAGGGCAGACGGAGGGGTCACAGGTGGGCCTCCGTGCCCCCATGGGTCTGAGCAGGACCTGGGGGACCAGAGTCACCATCCTGCCTCGTTGCGGCTCAGCCACCCACCCCTCTCCAGCCTTCCAGCCAGGACAGGCCAGGACCCGCTGGAGACGGCTCACCAGACTCCAGCCTTCCCTCAGGGGCCCGAGCAGCAGGGACAGGGCTTGGCAGGGCCCAGGGCGGGGCGGGCAGCTCTGCCCAGGCATCAGGCATCGGGGAGCCCTGGGAGGCACCGGCGCTGCTCAGAAATGGTTCTCGTTTCCTTGCACACTCCTCTCGGCCGGAGCCGTAAGCAAGTACTCGGTCTGCCCGTACACCAGGCCCAGGCTGCAGGCAGAGAAACCGAGGCTCAGAGCCAGGATGCAGCAGAGCTGGCCTTGAACCCAGAGCCCGTGCGGGGCAGCCTGGCTCTGAGGCAGAGGCCCCTCCCTGAGCCTCACTGGGCCTGTCCCAGCTCATCAGGGCCCGGGAGGGGCCCAACGGCGTCACTCCCCTTCCATGGCGGTTCCTGGCCCCGTTCTGAGAACCTCTCATGTGTAGACGCATGTGATCTCGCCACGGGGCACGAGGCACCCCGTCAGCCACTCCGGAATTATTGGGGTTCTCTGTCATCAGGGCAGCACGCTGCCTGGGATCCCAGCTCTGGCAGAGGCCCCGAAGACGTCCTGACAGAGCCGACTGGCTGGGGACCCCCACAAACAGGAGGGAGCCACCGGCCGGGGGTGCAGAGGGGTCGGGGGCGGCGCAGGCACGTGCCCTTTGCCACCTCTGGCCTCTCACATACGTGGAGACGCAGCAGACAGCTTCCCCCTTAATTCCTGCACCTTTCTCTTCTAGAAGCTTCTCCCTGCCTAGAGTGAGATCTGAGAGCACAGAGTCCCGCCTGGACCCCCAAGCCCCAGTTCCCCCTCCACAGAACTCATCCCCGAGCTCCGGAGCCAGCCCTGAGGCTGCTGACCACACCTGCGATTCCTGCGTGAGCAAGCGCCCAACTCTATTTTTCCCAATTATTTATTTTCCTTTTATTGTCTTATATTTTATTTATATATATTTATAATATATTAAGTACCTTTAGATCTACTGTGTATATATTTGTTGCATATTATAAAATATATTAATATGTTAATATACGATATCACTGCATATTAATGTTATAGTCTAATAAGACTGTATATTAGTATTTTAGTATTCTGTTGACCTTGACAATGAAGCCTCTTAGACACTACCTGGCAGTACCCAAATCCAGGGCTTGATGCTTCTCCTAAGTAAGTAGTTTTTGCATGTTTACAAATGCTGTGCATGAACTTGAATTGCTTTTTTGAAAACAGCACCCACCGCCCCGGGTTGTGGTGAGGTTTGCTTGTTGGCGTTAAGCTCCGGCTTCTGTTATCCTAGCTCAGTGGTACCGTGTCTTTCTTTCTTTTTCTTTTTTTTTTTTTTTT
>JAQIFY010001271.1:0-14315 GCA_028533085.1 Varecia variegata | reverse complement strand
TGCGGTGGTAACAAAGTGGCAAATCAGAGAGAGCAGTCCCTCAAGTTAGGTACAGAAAATCCTCCATCACACTGCTGAAGCAGCTCCATCAGGTCCAATATAAGCAAGTAAAACCTATAAGATTGCATAGCATGCTATTTGGCTTCATAAGAATTTGATTATGTCTATTCATTGGAAGAAAAGAGGGGCCATTAGCCAGGAAATGGACACACACACACTTCCCAATAAATAAAAATATATTGATTCTTATAATGAATAAAATCAGGGATTTATACTACTCATCCTTTTATTTGCAATTTTAAATAAAATAATGCTAGTCATAAAGTTCCAAACACTTACGTGTTCCCCATTATAAATTCAACAACCCTAAACATGTGTTACCCAAGTTGTAGTTTTTCTAATATTACCTATTTTTAAAGGATTACCAAAACTATGTTACTGATATATATGTATTTTCTCCAAAAAATATGGTTCTAGTTTCTAAACCAGAGAAGTTCAACCAGCCACCAAATAAAGAGCAATGTTTTTCAGCTATTGTAGAGAAACTGGCTGATACGTGAAATGGGCTACTCCATCAGTGGATTGCCAGGGAGCATTTGTGAATAGAGGTGGAAATAAAGGCTGTTTACATGAATAAACAATCAAACAAACAAATGGAAGCTAAAACTATGCAAAACAATCATGATTTGGGGTCTGTGGGGGTTATGTTCCCTCCGCCCCAGATCTACTGACAGCTCTTCTCTGTGCCCGGGAGGCTGAGCTCTGCAGTGTGCACCACGGGGCTGCTCTGCCCTCTGACTCCTGCTGGGATTGGCCAATGGGAGACACCAGCAAGAGCCTGGAGGGCAGGAGGAGAGTGAGGTCATGGAATTTATTTCTCTCACCTCTTCCAGGCTTGGGCAGTTCTGGAAGAAGCTGTGCCCCTCCACAGCTACAGCTCCTGCCAGCTACCCCTCCTGCAAGGCTCCTCCTCCCAGTCGGCTGCCAAAATGCCTGTCCCCTTCACGTGTGGTGGAAGTTTCTGTTGTTGCAGGTCCCTGGGTGCCTCAACATCCCCCATAGGCTTCCCTAACCCTGTCTACATCTCTGTAAATAGCCCTACACTGATAGAAGATACCCAAAAGATCATCTTGTCAACCACCCTCCTTGTCTTTTAACAGATGAAATCAGTCAAACATCAAACAGCTATCTCAAAATTAGAATTAAAATTTAAGTCTCTAGACTCCCAGTTTAGGCAGTACCCTATCCTAACCCTCTGCCTTCTTGTTGAGCCATATGGGAAGAGATCCTAGGAAAGATATAATCTTCCTACAGAAAAGCACTCATGCAGAGTTCAGGCTTCCTCCCACAAGGTTCAACTCAAATTCTACCTTCTTTTTGAAGCCCTACTGGAACCGAACCCACCAAACAAAATTAGGTTCCCATCAGATTTATTGCTTTCAATGTTATTGTGAAGATCAAGTGAGATCATGTGCATTGGAATGCTTTGTATAGAGTGAGAGATTTATAGTATTATTAATGAGAACCCTCAGTTAAAGATGAGAATCCTTGCCTCCTAGATAAGGTATCTGTTTTGACATGAAAAACATACTGCTAACTTAACCTGTGATTAATATTTCTGAATGTTCTTCATAGGGTTCAAATGAAGAAAAAGAGTAAGTAAACTTAAACTGGCATCAGAATTTTGGCTTCAATGTCTGTTTTCATCTTGGTTTATACATTATGGCCACAGTCTTTGGTATTCAATTTTCCTTTATGTAAAAAACCAAGGATAAAGTGTTCTCAACAGATTCTGATAGAGTCTATCTAGCAGACAGGGACACAGTCTTCCTGACTGTTGAATTTTCAAAACATAGCTATAACCTTTGCTGAGTTGTCCAATGTTGGATTGATTATATCATTTCCAGTAGTTTTTGATAATCCTCCAATGAAACAGCACCCACATAAAATGAAGATTTACTCAATCATATTTTCAGAGGAATCACTTGACACAGAACTGGTATTCCACTGTAAGAGAGAATGAAAACAGGGGATCTTTCCCTATAAAAGCAGCCAGCGAATACTTTGAAAATCAGTTTCACAAGGAGCATGTGGCTTCCAAAGCCTGATAGAAATTCCAGGATCTATCAAACCAAAAACTCTAACAATCATCAGTGGTCAGGCATCCCCTTTTCCATTCCAGCTGATGATACTGAACTTAGAGAAACAGTTTGAACAGCAAAGAATGAAGCTCCTGGTTCACTGAAGTTCAATTTCTCCTTTAGAGCCTCATGAAGAAAAACAAGCTTTAGACTCAGCCAACTTGTTATCTTCAATTTTCTCTGAGGAAATTCTGCCAGTCTATATTCATTGAGCAGTCAGTGGATGCAGAATCATTTGCAAGGTGCTCTCAGGGAACATATTTCTTACATGAAGACAAAGTTCTTTCCCTCAACTACCTGCCAATATCCACAGAAACACCCAGCACTGTTCTGCAGAGAGATCTCCATTAGGTGGTTTACAGAGCAAATAGAGTAGACCCAGTTATGCTTAGCTACTGCAAGCAACTAGACAAACAAACACACTCACCATGACCCATGCGGACAACTCTCTGTTTTCACATACATGGATCTGAAGCAACCTCAGCATATTTGAAAGAGAGCTCATAGGCATGTCAAGGTACTTCTGACTTAGCAAAGACAAAAAAAAAGCACATTTTACTTGTATTTTTAAGACCACAAAAATGCAACACTGATTCTGACTTGAATAAGAGAGTGAAACAGTTTAGTTCAAGATCGACTTTTAGAGGAGTCAATCTTCATTTAACCTGTGGTGCTGGTATGTTCGAATGCATCTGATGTTGGGCAAAGGGCCACTAGTATTTGGAATACAGGCCTTAGGTTATATGTTAAGAAAATATTTGCCTTTGGAGCAGCAAAGATCAAGTGAATTTTATAAGCTGTTAGAGGAAGCCTATCAGAAACCCTTTGGCCATTTGCCTGCTGACCATATGGTAACCTTTTGTCATTTTTGGAAGGGCTAGGTCAGAGACTTCAGTGGCTCACCACCCTGACTAATTCTTCCCAGGATCTTGACACAATCATAATGTGCCTGACCTCAGGGGCCTAAGTTGAAATCACAAATGATCAGGAAGTGCTTCATAAAGAGTTTATCCTGCAGGCTTTCAAGTCAGGAAATGCCGTTGCTTACAGCCCTTGTACACAACATCTACTTTTTCTGCCATGACACTTGAAAGGGATACTTGGACCCGGACAGCATTTCTCCTCAGCCTGCCTTGTGGATGAGTGCCCCCCCATACATGTATCTGTTATTGCACTTGGGAAGTGACACAGTGACCCTGTTTATGAGTCTGTCTTCCCAATGAGAATTCCAGTTCCTATTTAGGGGAATGTGTCTTTTACCTTATCAAGATAGAACATTCTCAAAACAAGATTTAGCACATAGAAAAGTGAAATATTTATGGAAGGAAGGGAGAAAAATGAGAGAAGGAAGAAGGGAAGGCAACATTACAGAATTATAAGTAATAACAAGGATCACCATTTATTGAATACTTACTATACAATAGGAATTATCCTAATTGTTTTACAAATATTTTCTCATGAAGTCCTCAGAGAAATTTTAAGGTATCATTTTCTCAGTTTTACAGTAGAGAAAACAGAACTGAATGGAATTAAACAACATTCCTCAAATCACAGAAATGAAAAGTGGTAGAATTCACATCTGAAGTCAGTTTTGATTAATTCCAAATTCTGTGTTCTTATTCATCAGGCCCAGAAAACATCAGAACAGAAAATTGAGCATCTTACCTAATCCCAAAACAAGTTAGTAGGAAAGTAGTAGAAGACTTCTAGTTCTAGTTAGAAACTCTTTCAAGTGGCAGAAACCATATTAAGCTGTTACACAAAAGTTTCGCTCTTTAAGTGTTTCACAAATCACAAGAAGACTGTGTCCTGGCCCTTAAGGAATCATCAGAAACTATAGACTGGAACCAGTGCTGAGAATGTCATTGGGCATCCATCTCACTTCTCAGTTTCTCTACACGTCTGCTTCATTCCTCCTTGCAGATGAGCATTCTTTGCTTCTCAGTTAAATGGAGGGAAAATAGCTGTCTCATAGTCCCTGAGCATATATGACTCAGACACATCCACGCAAAGAGCCTTAGCTCAGTCTCAATCCAGAATTTTGTGGAAGAACATTTGATTGGCCTAAGCCAGTCTAGAAGTCCACCCTCGTCCAAACACTGCAGGCAAAAAGGTGAGGTCAGAAACTACCAAGAGGGCTGACAGGATTCACCCTGGCCTGTGATCATGTGGATGCACAGGTGGGTTGAGTTCCAAATTAGAAATTATAGCTGAAGGTGAAGAGACACTTTGAAATTTTCTACTGCACTTGTTGTTCAAACCTCTAACCACTCCGCATTGCTTTTCAACCCTGTATTAAAGGATAATTAAACTAAATTTATATGTTTTACTCTATCAAAAAATTTTATCTTAAGGAATTTTTCTTTCCTTTTTTTAGTTTTTCTTATAATGATGAAAAATTCATTATTTTTTTTATCATTGTATATAGAAATTTTGAAAATGTTTTACAATGTTTTTCAAAATCATGAAATTCAGGCTGGGCATGGTGGCTCACGCCTGTAATCCTAGCACTCTGGGAGGCTGAGGCGGGTGGATTGCTCAAGGTCAGGAGTTCGAGACCAGCCTGAGCAAGAGCCGAGACCCCGTCTCTACTAAAAATAGAAAGAAATTATCTGGCCAACTAAAATATATATAGAAAAAATTAGCCGGGCATGGTGGTGCATGCCTGTAGTCCCAGCTACTCGGGAGGCTGAGGCAGTAGAATCGCTTAAGCCCAGGAGTTTGAGGTTGCTGTGAGCTAGGCTGATGCCACGGCACTCACTGTAGCCTGGGCAACAAAGTGAGACTCTGTCTCAAAAAAAAAAAAATCATGAAATTCAAAACTCACATTCAAAATCCTTGAAAGATGAGCAAGCTACTAGTAGGTTACAAGTATTATATCTTGTCTAAAATATACAAACAAAGGCAAAATGTTAAATTCAAAATGCCTAGATGTCACTAAAATTTCTGAATTATTTCTCTGGGAGTTTTCAGAAAGGAACAAAGTATTAAAACTTTAATATAATACATAGTAGTCTTGCTCAAATGAAAGACTTAGTTCATGTAACAATCTGGCTTTGCCAGCTAATAAATTTGTCTTATTTGAAAGAATGATTTATATAGTGAATAATATGGGTCCTTTCATAAACATAATTACACTTTTTCATATTTTATATGTGTGTATATATTCACTTGAAAATAAGAAGAATACCCACACCTGGGTATTTTTCCAAGAGAAATGAAAACATATTTACATAAAAACTTATACAAAAATATTCATAGAAGCTTTGTTCATAATAGCCAAAAATGGAAGTAACCCAAAATGTCTTTCAACTGGTGAATGAATAAGCGAATTATGACGCATCAGGACAATGGAATACTACTCAGCATTTCAAAAGAGCAAACTCCTGGTACAAACAACAATATGAAAGAATCTCAAATGCCTTATGCTAAGTGAAGGATGCCAGGCACAAAAGGATAACAAATTGTATGAGTCCATTACAGGACATCGTCCCGGAAAAGGCAAAAAATTGATCAGTGCTTGCCAGAGGCTGGGGATGGCGGAAGGGAATAGACTATAAAGGGGCATGAAGGAATTTTCAGGAAATGTTTTACATTATGATTATGGTTGTGGGTATATGACTATATATATATATTTGTCAAAATTCATCAGACGTGCACATGAAAATGGCAAGTTCTACTACAACTAAATTAGACCTCAATAAACCTGACTTTAACAAGTAAAAGGAATAGAAACTTGTGGTAGATAATAAATCCAATGCACAAATGTTCTGCTCTTTAAACTCACAAAAACAGGTTTTACTTATAATGTATATTTAAAAATTTAACTGTATCTTGAAGTCTCCTAGGTATTCATTACTTTAATTAAAAATAATGCCTTTTGATGGATTGGACAATCAAGTTGTGTTGATCATTCCATTCATAACCTACAAAACAAAGGAAAGCATTGAAGTTTTGTCCTTTCTTTATGAAAAGCCAACCTTCATACACTCCACAAATATACACACAAGCTCAGGGAGCATCTAAGAAAATCCTGGAAAGCTCTGGGTTCATCTGACATTTAGGTTATCTAATTTATCATAGCACATTTTGAAAACTAAGTGCACTGCGATATAATCAATGTGAGGTTACTAGGGCCTTGTAAAATGGAAAGAAACAATTCAACCATTGACTAGGTCATTCTTGTCTTTCCTTTATAGAGCATTTCTTCATTTACAATTTTCAAAGGGACAAGATTACAAGGTACTCAAAAAGATAAATTTATACCTTGACCCAGACTTGTTGAAAGAGCAAAGTGAAGGCAAGTGAAGGCAAAGAACAAAGTGAAGGAATTCAAAGAAGAAGAGAAATTTCTAGGCATGACTCCAATGTAGGAGGTGAGAATCTTATTCCATGGGACTCTTAGTTTATAGGTGCTAAGAGTTCAGCCAAGACCTTCCTGGGTGCCTCAGATCCTAAATATGGCAGTGATCATTAGAAAAGACAGCTTCCTGAGTAATGTACTGTGAGGAAGCATGCACCCTCAGTTGCATGACCCCTTCCCAACAGAGGTGCATGGCTCATATGCATATGTGATTTATTCCTCTTACTAGGTCAGGGAATACAGGCCTTCTTATGAGTAGAACTGTCCTTTTTGTGTAGCCTTTGGATCACCTCAAGGAGTGGTTTTCTTTTTCTTTTTCTTTACTTCAAAATATTAAGGGGCAAAAATGTTTTTGTTATATGGATACCTTGTGTAATGCTTAAGTCAGGGCTATTGGTGTACCCGTCACCAGAATAGTGTTCATTGTACCCAATAGCCAAGGTTTTATACCTCCTCCATCCCCCCTTCTTGGTTTCTAATGTCCTTTATATCTCTTTGCACCCATGTGTACCCATTGTTTAGCTCCCACATAATAGTGAGAGCATATGGTGCTGGTTTTCCATTCCTAAGTATCCTAAGATACTTCACTTAGGATAATGGTCTCCAGTTTCATCCAAGTTGCTGGAAATGATATTATTTCATTCATTTTTATGGCTGAGTAGTATTCCAAGGTGTATGTGTGTGTGTGTGTGTGTGTGTGTGTGTGTATGTATATGTGTGTGTGTCTGTGTGTGTATATGTATATATACACACCACATTTATATATACCATATGTGTGTGTGTGTGTGTATATATATATATATATATCTCCTACATTTTGTTTATCCACTTGTGAATTGATGGGCACTTAGGTTGATTCCACAACCTAATTAATTCTTAATTTACAGGCCCAGGGAAGGGAAGGTATGTGACTATGTAATAACTGGTGGGGCCAGGACTGAAGCCCAGGTCTATGTGATTTCAGAGGCTCTCCTCTTAATCACTGCATGACACTTACTATGGAGGAAAAAGAATTTGGAAAAGATCATGTTAAGGTTAAGAAGGAGGATAACCTATAAGCAGATAGAGAATACCAGTTGTTTGAGAAGAGAAATGGAATGGACAAAAGAGAAGCAAGGATAGCTTGGGGAAAAACATTTTGTAGGAGAAGAAGGAGAAACAATCTGGTCCCAAGAACTGCCTTGGGTTAGTGTGGTGTTCTGCCGAAAGGTCCAATTTCAAACCACTTAAACCTTTACACATTACTTGTGAAATTGTGAATTGTCCTTTGCCAATAAAATGTTTTAAAAAATTTTTATGTACTAATTAGAATCATGAGTCTATTTTGGAGAGAGAACAAATCTAATTAAGATATGTGTGCTGAAAGTGTCCTGTTCTTCCCTCCTACTTCTTCCCTCAGTTGCCAACCTGTCTCTCTTGGGAAGAACTGGCACAGAGGTGGGCCGAGTGGAACCAGGGCCAGGGGGTCTGATGTCCGTTTTTGGTTTGGGTGTCCATTCACTGGATGGGACCTTGACAATGAGGAGGGCGGTAGCCCCAACAAAGCACTTAGAGCCCAATGCCATAAGATACCATCTTATCCCTATCAGAATGGCCATTATGAATAAGTCAAAAAACAAGAGATGCTGATGTGGATGCAGAGAGTAAGGAATGCTTACACACTGTTGGTCAGACTGCCAATTAATATAATCTTTATGGAAAACAGTATGGATATTCCTCAGAGAAATAAAAGTGGACTTACCACTCAATCCAGCAATCCCACTAATGGGTATCTACCCAAAAGAAAGTAAGTAATTTTATTAAAAAGACCCCTGCACTCAAATGTTTATTGCAGCATAATTTACAATTGCAAAAATGTGGAACCAACCTAAATGCCCGTAAATTCACAAGTGGATAAAAATATTGTGGAATATATATATATATATATATATACACCATGGAATACTACTCAGCCACTAAAAGAAATGAAATAATGTCTTTTACAGCAGCTTGGATGAAATTGTAGACCATTATCCTAAGACCATTATCTCAGGAATGGAAAACCAAGCACCATATGTTCTCACTAATAAGTGGGAGTTAAATGATGAGTACACATGGGCACAAGAGATATAAAGGACTTTGGAAACTAAGAAGGAAGGATGAGGGAGGGAAAAAATCTTAATTCTGAAGATTTGTTATAGGGATTTAAGCAATAGCCTGTGTAATGTGCTAGATAGTGTCAGGCATATGGTAGGCACCCAGTGAATATTAACTTTTTATATTCTCACTGCATCCCTTCAGCGTTTGTCTTCAGTGCCAATGTGTAAATTATACCTTACTGTAGGAGTTCAAATTCTTGAGAAAGAAAATCAGATTTGCATAACTCTCCTATCAGAGCACACAGCTACAGGACTGTTCATAGATTAATGAGTCTTCAGTCAGATGCCCTCTCCTGACCACCTTGTCATGGCCTGGATTTGAGTTTAGTTTACAAAACCCGCCTAATAAGGAAGCAGAGGCTGTGGGAAAAGCAGTTTCCTGAAGGAGACCCATGGCTGGTGGGTAATGATCCACATTCTAGAAAGAAAGTGTTTTTTAAATACAAGTTTTGAGAGTAATGAACCTATGACCTTTTTTATCAGAAATGACTATGGTAAATACTTGCTATTGGAATTCATGAATTTGGCTGGTATAATAGTATTCATCTGTGTTTTACTAAACCTACTTACTTTGAGAATTTCTGTTGTAGTTTGATTAAGATCATCAATGTAATGAATGATAAAAGTTAATTCAAAGGTAGCTCTAGAAAAACAAAATAAAATAGTTTACATGAAATTCTGTGCACAGCAATCAGCTGCTGAGATGACAGTGAATGGGGTGGATCAGAACCCTATCTGTCATTGCCTGTATGGTGAACATCTTCCTGAAGGTAAATTAGCTTCACACTGCAGTAGACATGCCAACAAAATAGCCACATAAACCTCCTAGAAAGGGGTGTGGGAGCTCAAATTCAAATGAAAGCATCTGTGCAGAGAGGTCTGTGAGGGTGACGAATATGTTATTTATGGGCCAATTCCATGAGGTTCTCTGGCTGAGTAATTACGACAACAGCTACTCTGGCCTCTAGTCCCCCTCTGACTCAGCTCATACAATTTATCCACTCAGTCAAACAGACCAATTCTCCACCACGCTCTGACCAACCAAGCACATCTATTCTAGGGCATAACATTTTTGCCAAATTATTTTCTTCTTTTGTGCAATAATCTATTTCTTCTTAGCTTATATCATTTCAAGACCATTAGGAGATAACTTCTGTAACTCAATAGTTGAAGACAGAAAGACACTAGAGTCTGGGTCCATGCAATCATTCCAACATTCAACAAAAATTTCCCAAGTACCTAATTATGCTACACCTTGTTTCAAGTACTCTGAAACACATCAGTGAACAAACAAGAAAAAAAAATCCTACCTTCCTAAATCTTACCTTCTATGGTAATAGAAAATAAACAAGGTAAATAATTAAAATATATGGTATGATGAAGAGTGATAATGACTGGATAAAAAAAAAAAAAAAAAAAACTTAAACAGCCAAGAAGGAAACACCTTTTTTTTACTTTTAAGGTAGAGTAATAGATATAACATTAGTAAACTCCTCATTGGCCTATAGCCTTGGATACAATCTAATTCCGGGGGCGGGGGGAGTGCAGAACTAGCCAAATATACCAGAGAAGGAATGAATTCTACTGAAGATCAGAGGTTTAGGTCAGGGCATGAAATGAGATGAAATGAGTAAAAGCTTTATAAAGGACAGATCTAGAAAACCGGCAATCAAAAGAGAAGGAAATGTCAGGCAAGTGCTGAAGATAAGGCCAGATAGAAGGGCTGGCAAAGCTGAAGATATTCTCCTATCAGGAGCTCAGAGAGAAGTAGGGATAGTCAGGAACCAGGTTCCCATACACAGTCAGAGTAATTAGACCGAACCCAGGCAAAGAGCTTGAGAAGCAGATTTTGAAAAACTCAGCTAAATTAACCTCAGTTCTAAATCAACATTCACCCTCAACCAGGAGCTTTGAAAAACATTTTAGGGAAGAAGTCAATTCATCTTGTCTGGGGTCTACAGGTAAAAAAGAAGAGAGGGTGGCTATGATTGTAATGTCAGGGTTACTATTTAAAACACTTCACAAACCAGTAGTATAGTGTTGCATCCAGGCAGAAAGGAGACAGACTCTAATACTACATTAATAGAGAGAGTTCTAGAAGACTATGTCAGACATTCCCCTTTAGTTGCTGGACGGATCATATGGTGGCAAGGGGGGACGTGTCTAGGACAATGACAGAGAAGACATCTGGGAGCTCAGGGAAGTGCCTGTTAATCATTGGTACTCTAACAACTCAATATATTCTTACAGTTTGCCTCTCAAGTGCCCTAAATCCAGGATCCTAGAGGAACAGTTTTGGTGACAAAAATAGCTTTGCCCATTAATAATGTTTTGGTCCAGGTGAGGAGCACAGTACAGTCGTTAGAATATAGAAGACCAGCCCAGCCACTTGAAGGCCGTGCCAATGGCACACTCCTTACTCTCTCCAAGCCTTGGTTCTCCAGCAGTGAGATGGGATGAAGACACCTACCTCACAAAGATGTGGTGATGACCAAATGAAATGGGACAATGCTCAGCATCGCAGCTAGCGTGGAGAATTCACACAATAATCACTGGAATATGATGGTACCCTGGAAGGAACCTAGGTGAGATCTCACCCAATTCCCTCATGCTTCAAATGAGAACCCTTAGGCACAGGGATGTGTGTAATTTTTCATGGCTGCCTAATAGTTAAATCACAAACTCATAAGAGGAATACAGTTTTCCTGCCTCTCAGTGGAACGTCCTTTATTCTACATTATACTATATTGTTTTTCCACTTATACAAAGAATTTACCATAACTTTGTCCCTGTGGTGCATTAATAAGTTATGTGCTCACATTAATAACTTTTTGCTGTAGAACACATAGCAGTGATGAGGGGGAAAGTAAAGATAAAATGAGGCTTTATGCATAAAGGTTAAAACCTATAGCACTATGCTTAATGAAGGGACTTGTGATGTGGGGTGGGGAATTCCGATTAAAATAGAACACTCTTAAATATAGGCTGTGAACCCATTCTTTCAAGAATGATTAGGCAGAATTGTGTTGTTTCCTATTTGTTGTCCTTACAAATATTTCCCAGTTATTCTCCAGAAGCTCAGGTAGGGGAATACATTCGAACATAACACAGATGATCTTGCCTGGAATTGATGCCACTAGGTCTTCTGTGAATCTGCATTCCTCTACCTGGTGGCTCCAAGATGATGTTTATAAACAGCAATGTTAAGTAAATAGCCACAGTGTGAAGAGTCCTTCCACCAGATTAGCACTGTTCCTGACTGCTGGGGACAGCAAACTCACATTTAAAGGAAACTCCCAAATATGTTACCCCATTACCTGCTTTTCATTTATTTATCCTAAGTCAATAAAAGGGTTTGTGTGTGGAGAAAGCAAAGGAAAACAAGCATCATGCCTGGATTTTAGCCAGCCTCCCTCGCTCTGCCTTCTCCCCAATATATAGATCTATAAATGAGCAGTCCCATTGACGGAAGTTGCAATATGGTTCTATGGTTCACTAGTGTGTGTGTGTGTATGATTTTTTTCCACAAACACAAACTCTTAATAGTTACTAAGGCAGCAGAACATATTCTACCTCCCAAAAAGCAGAAATATCAGTCACAATCTGTCAGAAAGCCACTGATTGCCAAGGAATTCTTCCAGAAGCACTAACCTTTGTTTAATATGTTATTGATTTTCTAAACTGTTAAGTATGGTTTATAATGGTGATAACCTACATGATACCACTCATTACATCAGTTAATACCTAGTTTATTAGAACATTAACTTTCGCCACAGGCAATTAACTGACAAACTGATTGTGTGTGTGTATGTGTGTGTGTGAGAGTCTTATAATGAGAGATTTTCAAGTGAACACTAGTTAAGTATTTTTAAATGGCATATGGGAGCTCTGAAGTGCAGCTTAGACTCTTACTGTCTTTCCCTTTCCTTCCTAGAATAAACAGGACAGTTCTATACAAGTATGAAGCCCCTTGGAGCGTGGTGAGTGAATCCACAATGAGCCATTGTAAAGCACGTGTGTAATTAATTAAATATTACTACTGATGGAAAGGGGTGTGTGTGTGTGTGTGCTGGTAGAGAACTTGTAAATAGAATAAGGAAAAATAATGTAAACTATGTAAATATATTCAATGTTGCTCCATTATTGGTGCAAAATAAGATTCATGTTTATTCCTTTACAGGGAGACAGCACGACATATAGAAAGTCCCAGATATTGGAGTCCATCAAACCTGGTTTTGAGTCTCACTGATTCCAGTTATAAGGCCTGATGCAAGTTACTTCAATTTTTTTGTGCCTCAGTTTCCTAATCCACCTACCTTATAGGTTGTTAGCTTTTAATACAAGTAAACTATAATCATTTTCATTTTTTTCTTCCAGCCAACTCCATTTTAAGGACTTTGCATTATTCTTAATAGAAGTTGTTTAAAAACTGCTACAAGAGAGTTTTCTTTTAGTTTCTGTATGTGTTTTGTTGTGCTATTCTTATGTAGAGAAGGGGTTTAATTCTAATTCAATTATAAGCTCTTTGAGGGTAGAGACCAACACATCTTATATTTCTTTTTATCTAGCACCTAGAATAGTATATTTGACATAGTAGACACTCAAGAAAGTCACGATAATTTTGTCAGAATACTTCGGCACCTGTCAACTCGATTTTTGGGGGGCCATTTCCTCTACCCTACCCTTCCACCAAGTATGGCCCTGTTTATAATTTTTAGCACATCATGTGGAAACAGTGAAGTGCAAAGTTAGTATTGATCGTTGGTGTTTATGCATTATTTTCTACCTCACTCTAGAAAGTAATTGTCAATATGTTAAATTCTAAAAACAAAAGGGTCCACTTGTGTTCGTGTCAGCTACTGAACTAGAGTCAATCCATTTCCAACAAAGTTCCCAAAAAGGGCAGATATAAATTATTAACCACTAAGTCCAGTCTGGGAGACAGAATCTATGCTGTTATAAGAAATAAAAATATAATGGCCTAGTAGAATTAAGAAGGAAATACTATTTGAGCTTATCAAAATTATAAATCACTTCAGGGAATACATAAACTTATATTTCTACTGCTTATGTTATCCACTTATTTGGAATGCCCTGATTATTCCTATATCTACCTATCTAAAAGTCGTCTCTTCTTTAATCCTGTTAAAACTCTCTGTTCCCGGAAAGCATCTCAATCTTCTTTAAACCACTATAATACATCATTTGCACTGTTTCGATAAAGTGTATCACCAGCTCTCTATTACAGTGTTTTTTTTTTGTTTATCTTATATTCCCTATAGACTTTTTGCAATCTAGGAGCTGTACTTTATTTATCTAATGTCTAACTCAATGTGTTATAAATAGATTTCATCATCACTGGTTTGTGCCCAGAGAGTGTGATAAAAAGGGAAGTTTAAACCAGATTAAGTACATTGATGAAATATAAGAACTAAACAAATGTGACAAGGTTTTAGACAATTTGGTTATTTGCAACACAAACAGGCAAAATCATGTGTTAGAGCAGCTGTTCTTAAACATTCATATAAATCAGAATTACCAGAGAAGCTTTTAAAAAATTGATTGATTGATAGAGATATATGTGTTCATCAAATCATTTGCCAGTGACAAACTTGAAATGGGAAGGAATAGGTCAGATACACTCTGACTCTTATTTTCTTCTTTGGAAAAAAA
>JAQIFY010001270.1:0-14315 GCA_028533085.1 Varecia variegata | reverse complement strand
GTTTTTTCCCTACATCCTTTTCCTTCTCTCCCACTCCCCAGCTCCTGGGTTTCACTGAGATTGTTTTGTTCCAGATCATGAATAAAACTTACCTTGCGTAGTTTGGTAGTTTCTCTATTTCAGTAATCTTTCTTTAACATTTATATTACAAATGTCCAGATTATATGTCATTATTCATAATATGTGTATAATATGTATATAATGTGTGAATTTATGTACAGCATGTCTATTTTTCCCATCTTTTCTTACCTGGATTCCTCTACTCTTCTGATTCATTTGTTGTTTGAAGTGTATCTCAATTATTTTTCTGAGGTGTTTTGCTGTATAATATAGTCTCTGAATCTCTGCCAGATATCTTGACTGGGTAATGAACTCTGAGATTTCAGTCCTCTTGGTATTCCATCTGTGTTTTTCCACCATCATCTAACTTCCAGGTTGCAGATGAGAAGTAAATTTCTTCTTTTTTTAAAAAAAATTACTTGTTCTTTCTTGCAACTTAAAGGATTTTCTTCCTCTCTTTTTTTCAGGGATCTAACCAAATATTCCTGGTTGGAATTTGTGCCTTTTCCATTTGTAGGTTCAGGATTTTCTGCAGTTCAGGGGAAATTCTCTGTATAATTCATTTAGTTATAGTCCTTCCTCCATTGGTTCCTTTTTCTCAATCTGCAACATGCTGTTCTTTGAAATTTTATTTTTTGTGAGTTGTTCTTCTAAATCTGTTTATTGACAACAGAAGGATCACAGAATCACTACTACAAGAGACTATCTGCCATTTTATAAGAAAAGCACAGATGTGTGCTTTGCGATTTGAGAGGAAGGAATAATACTGATAGTACTGGAGTGTACTTTTATGATATTCTACTTTTTAGATGTAGTTGCTAGGTAAAAAAAAAATATTCCAGAGCACTCAGATAGGGATTGGCTTCATCTCCATTATGCCACATTTCTCATTATCAAAATTTATATTCTATGTATATTTTAAAACATATCTTCACAGATTTTCAAAATTACCAACTGTAAAACTTAATCATCACAAATAATTTTGTGCTTGAAACATGTAATATGCTTCTAATAATATCTATTCTTGTATGTAAGAATTAATCTTAAATATGTTAGAAGATTTTCATTATTACTATGCTTAGCAAATTCTTTGTTAGCCCAAAGATATTAAACCCTATTTTTAAAAATTTGAATGTGTGTTTTATTAGCTCTAAGGTATAAAATTTTAAAAATTAAGACCAATTAATTTAAGTTCACCTACATTTAAAAATAAACATATGACTATGCTATATTCTTTTGTGGGGGGTGGGCAGAGTTGCCACTAATGCAGTAAAAGGAGAATAATATGCCTCTAAAGTAGTAGCAAATCATTGTCTTAACCTTTGATAGATTAAAATTGATAAGAACCTTTTTTTACTATTATATTATCTCAACACTGACTTACTAAACTATAAAATAATCTGAAACTACAAAGGTTTTATTTCACCTAACAAAGATTTAAATAAGACTATTAATAGATCAGATTTAAAAAATTCCCTTAAAATTACAATTTGGGTGGTGGGATTTGTTTTTAGCCTTCTTCTTTGTTATTATTTAAACATGTATGATATTTACCCTTGAATCTTCTCTGGGAGTCAGAAACCAACTTTCATCACTTCTTGATAGATTGATGTGGCACTAGACTATTTGTCATCTGGGTTTCAAACTTGACAAAAGCCTTATAGTCTTGCTAGATAAAATCACTATTTCTACTATTTCTGTAAAAAGATATTCATTGCCTTAAAATATTGAAATGTATTTACAGTTTGGACATGAGACATAGTTGTGCTTGAGTTATATCACTTAGATATTAGGGTGATGAAGCCTAAGCAGATAATCAAAAAATAATTATGGAATGTCTCTGGCTCACAGAAGCGAGTAATTGGTAGGTGTTTAGCTATTTGGCTGGAGTTTAAGCAACTTGAAGATATACTCCTCCTGTGGAATTTTCTCACATTAGTTGAGACTGATGCCCTTGCTGGGTGATACGGGTGGTCTCTGGATCTAGAAAGACACCGATTTCCCTCTTCTATTAATAGAATTTCCTCAGAGGATCCATGACTCTAGTCAATACTATATCTCTCTCTACTCAGTTGGTTCTCAAGGAAGGCAGCATTTCCCTTTCCGAGCATGAAGGTCATGCTTTTTATAATTTTATAAAATAAGTAATTGTAGCCTTCAAATAATATTATTCCTTCAGATGAAAACTGTTTCTTTGCTTGCCACACACTTCTCACCCCATTACTCTTAGTCTTCTGCCTCCACCTCTCCACTGAAGTTGCTCTGTGAAAGGTCCTCAAAGATCTGACAAATCCAGTTGGCAGTTTTCTGTCCTTGTCTTACTTGCTCTTGCTGTGGCATTTGATAACTATTGACTGTTCCTTGTTACTCCTTTCTATTGACTTCAGTGATATATTAATTCATTCAATATCCATCCAGTATTTATTGAGTCAGGCAGAATGCTAGGCATTAATAATAAAACAATGAGCAAGACATGCATGTTTTTTTCCCTCACCTAGAAGTTTTATTGTTTTGATACTGTGCTTATTACACAAGATTTAGTATTAGACAGACTTCACTTTAAGACCTGGCTCAAAGTTGTGTGAACTTGGGCATGTTTCCTAACATTCAACATCTGTAAAATGAGGACGATTAAAAATATATACGTAGGGATTTTTAAAAGGATTAAATCATCTATGGAAGTATTTAGCATACTGCTTGGCACTCTTTTTTTTTTTTCATTCTTACTGGGACAGCCTAATTCAGTCAATATACTTTTCCTTCAAAGACATGGCAACATCTCTCTGGCTGGTATTCTTGACTCTGGCCTTAGCAATGTCAAATCCAACTTCTGGAATGCTGAATAATTAGCATCTCATCCCCTACTCCTCCCTCCCAGCCATTATACACTTTCTACGTGCTCTTCCCTGACCACAGCTGGGCTCACCCATCTCCCTCCTTCATCCGTACTCCATTAGTGTTCATCTGCTGCAGTGCTCTTTCCTTCCTTGTTAGCTTTTCTTACTTTTTTTTTCCCAAGTCTTCCTCTCCCAAGGAGAGGCAGACATTCTTTTTTCTGTACTTCCCTAGGTAGTCCTGTGTGCCTATGTTATAGCCCAATCGTAAAGTAATTTAATGATCTGTAGGGGGCCATGAGAGAAAAGAATGTGTCTTTTTGTCTTGGTATTCTTAGATGTGGTGCAACTATAACCTTAAAAGGTTGATGATATTTATCAAACAAATACTTAAGTGAATGGTAGTTTCCAAAAAAAGTGTGTATTCTCCATGTGCCAGGCATTATGCTAGTGATAGGTATGCAGACAGAAATAGGGCAAGGTCCTTGTCCTCAAGAAATGTACAGTCTGAGGTGGGATGGGGATAGCAGATGAGAGACTGCTCCCATGTCATGAAGTAACAGATTCTATTAGTAACAGGCCCATGTCATGAAGTAACAGATTCTATTTCATTTAGTGCTAAAGGATGGCAGCATTTCGGCTGTTCACCTTTTTAAAGAGGTGAATTAACAGTAATTTAAAATTCTAACTTAACCATTAACAAGAGCAGTTTTGTTATAAATTTTGCCCCACGAGGAAATGTATTCTTATAGACTCAAATGTCAAGCTGTCATAGAGTCTGTGATATGAAGAGATGAGCATTGTCTATATGTTTCAAGTGATTTACTGTAAGTAGGGGGTTTGCGTCAATCGTGGGAGTCAGAGCTGCAGCAGTTGTGTGAGCTGAATTACTTTGTGCTTTCTGAATTTTGAGATAAGGTTTAAAATGGAAATCTTGGCTATTGATTTGCAGTATATTTGCAAAAGTGAAGTGATCTTTTCTTAGTTTTAATTTTTCAACATCTAAGAATTTATTTCTTCTTTTCTGATCTTGTGCAGTTTAACAGTCATGGGAATAAAGATCTTTATTAGTTAATTGAATATCTTTGTTTATATAGAATTACTGTGTATAGTATTCAAAATAATTTTTTTTTCTTTTTAGTAATACAGTTACTTTAGCATCTGGTATTCTTTAGTATCATCATTTGAAAATTAATAATCATTGTATCTTAAAGTACAGAGGTGCTTTTTAAAGCAGCAAAAATTTCTAGTTAATAAAATGCTGGATACAGTACAGTTTTTATTTTGTTGCCTCTGGTGAATTTACTTGTTATTTTCTGGATAATTCTTTGGGATTTTTGGCATTGGAAATAAAACATAGGCTTACTGTATTGACTCTATATCTGTGTTCTTAATAACCATGAAGGCATTTTAACTGCTATGAGAAATGCAAGTTAGAAACCATTCTCTTTTTCTTCTGTGCTTGTAGACCCTACGTCCTTTGGAGGTACAATTCTTCAAAGTTTAGAAGTAATCTATGGAATATTTTCAGTGGCACATGGAATACCGAAGTTCAGCAAATATAGTCAGATTACAGGAATTTTTATTTATTCTGAATTTAGTTTTTAATAAGAATTTCATAATTATAAAATTTCATAGTAACAAAGAACACTGTCATTGAATGTGGACATAAATCTAATTTGTATGTGTTACAATTATTTAATTACAATATAGTGATGGTGATATAAAAATTTAGCATAGAAAGAAGTTTTAGTGAAGGAAATGAAAATGTATAGAATCAAACCAGGAGAGTATAATTTGATAAGCCACAAGAGAACAGGGTTTTAAGAGGAAGAGATGACCAATCGTGTCAAAGGGAAAACAGGAAACAAGGTTAAGTAAGGTAAGGACAAAACAGTACACATTGGTTTAAGTAATTATGAGCGCAGTTTCAACACTGCCATCAGAGCAGGAGCCAAATTGCAGTGAGTATCATCTGTCTTGTTTTCTCTCTTTCACACTAGCAAACTGTACAGATAAATGCTATTATTATCAATTCCCTCTGGCATTATTGTTAGTGAGTGCAACATGTGTTGAAGAGCAATATTAATAGGTGACTTTCTCAGGTAGGCTTAAACATCAAATCTATGAAACCAAAATTAATGTGATGCATCTTTCTCTTCTTTCTTACTTAGGTTTTCTACTTATTTCCACCCAGTACATGCATTTTGATAAGAAGTGAGATGGTAATATGGATGGTATATGGACATAATATAGAGGCTAGTTGGATATTCTATGAAGATTGGGGAAATCATTAAGAAAAAGAAAAATATTATTTGTGATAACCACAGCAAGTGAAATAGGGCATTGAAAAATGAACAGTTAGATTAGCAGCATTTGAAAAGCTGGTGTTTGGGAGTTAGCAGGAAGGAAGGGATATTTTAGGGGGAGCACAGAGGATTTTTAGAGTGGTGGGAATACTCTGTGATACAACAATAGTGTAGACATGTCATTATACATTCATTGAAACCTATGGAACAGTGGTCCCCAAGTTTTTTGGCACCAGGGACTGGTTTCAAGGAAGAAAATTTTTCCATGGACCGGGGGCTGGGGGGGCTGGTTTCAGGATGATTCAAGTACATTACAATTATTGTGTACTTTATTTCTATTATGACATTGTCACTTGCCACTCACTGATAGAGTTTTGATATGAGTCTGCAAGCAATTGATTTATTATGGTCTCTGTACAGTCAAACCTCTCTGATGATGATAATCTATATTTGCAGCCGCTACCCAGCACTAGCATCACTGCCTCAGCTCCACCTCAGCTCATCAGGCATTAGATTCTCATAAGGAGTGCACAACCTAGATCTCTCACATGTGGTTTACGGTAGGGTTCCTGCTCCTATGAGAATCTAATGCTGCTGGTGATCTGACAGGAGGCGGAGCTCAGGTGGTAATGCTAGCAATGGGGAGCAGCTGCGGATACAGATGAAGCTTCCTTGCTCCCTTGTAGCTCACCTCCTGCTGTGCAGCCTGGTTCCTAACAGGCCACGGACCAGTACTGGTCCACAACCTGGGGGCTGAGGACTGCAGCTATAGAATATGCAATATCAAGAGTGAACTCTAATGTAAACTGTGGACTTCAGGTGATAATAATGTGTGAATGTAGGTTCATCAATTGTAACAAATGTTCCACTCTGGGGAATATTGATAATGGAAGAGGCTATGCATGTGTAGGGGCAGGGCAAAAGGTATATGGGAAATATCTGTACCTTTTGCTTAATTTTGCTGTGAACCTAAAACTGGTCTAAAAAATACAGTCTATTTAAAAAAAAACACAGAAGTTCCTACTCATTAACATCTTAGAGGTATCTAGAAGATGAACTGAAATTTAGTTTCTCTGACTCAAGATGAATGAATTAACCTATGTTGGAAATTTGTGTGCCCAAGAGTAAAACCTCTCTTGCTTTACTCACTAGCTACCTCTTTTGATAAGCATTTAAAAAACTACAAATTCAATTATTTATTTTTGACTTTACTAACATTTGCTTCCCATTTGCCTCTAGGTTTGAAGTTTGAGGAAATTCAAGAAAGATTTGGTGAGGAGTTCTTTAATATATGCTTTGATGAGAATGAGCGAGTCCTTCGAGCTGTAGGTGGCACGTTGCAGGACTTTTTTAATGGCTTTGATGCTTTGTTGGAACACATTAGAACTTCTTTTGGAAAACAGGCCACTCTGGAGTCACCATCTTTCCTATGCAAAGAGCTCCCTGAAGGTACTCTCATGCTCCACTACTTCCACCCCCACCATATTGTGGGGTTTGCAATGCTGGGGATGATTAAGGCTGCAGGAAAGAAGATCTATCGGCTGGACGTGGAAGTGGAGCAGGTTGCAAACGAGAAGCTGTGCTCCGATGGTGCAAACCCAGGCAATTGTAGCTGTCTTACTTTCCTTATCAGAGAATGTGAAAATACTAATGTCACAAAGAACCTTCTACAGGGAACCTCCCAGGTTCCTGCGGACCTCAGAATTAGCATCAACACCTTCTGCAGAGCCTTCCCTTTCCACCTGATGTTTGACCCCAACATGTCAGTCCTGCAGCTGGGGGAAGGCCTAAGGAAACAGCTCCGATGTGACACTCACAAAGTGCTCAAGTTTGAGGACTGCTTCGAGATTGTATCTCCAAAGGTCAATGCCACCTTTGAAAGGGTCCTGTTGCGACTGTCCACCCCGTTTGTGATTAGAACAAAGCCTGAGGCTTCTGGCACTGAAAATAAAGACAAGGTAAGTGGTCATGGACTTGAGATAGGTGATGGGAACTAGAAGAGAGGATAATTATTTCAATAAATTACATGTTGGCTGTACTTGTAATTATTTAGGCAAGAGAGCTTAATATGCCATTTAGAAGATTACTAGTCCCTGGATGTGTGTAAAAAGATTTGGCCCCATTCCCAGCCATTTTGCATAGTGTCTGCCTCATCCATTAATTTATTTCAGCATATAAGAAGATGACATTTATTAATACTAACCATAGCAATTACAAAAATGAAAGGACTCACTAAAACCTAATGATAAAAACTCATGAATATTACTATTGATTGAAGTCAAACTATGAGAAAAATAGTCTTTCAACATTGTTGGGCTTGACTGCCTTATCTTTAAATAAATAAAGGTAAAGAGCTCGCTATACTTTTAATATTCTAAATTTCATAATCTAGGAACATCTGGTTTACATCCTATTTTTGTCTTAATATGCAGAATAATGTATTCCCCAAAAGCTGGAAATTAAATAACTATATCTAGACTTCTCCTATAAATAGATTTGTGTATTAAAATAGAGACTCATTCCTTTAGAACATTTTCACTACTTAAAAGAATACAGTGAATAGTAGGATTTTTTTTTTTTTTGTGGATTTCTCTGAATACTTTTTGGGTCATCAATTATAAATAATTTATGAAAAGACATCAGAAATAAATCTTAAAATAGTTCGGTTTCAATGAACATTTTGTCCTTCAGGTAAAATATTTTAAAAAGTCAACATTAAAATAAATAATAGAACGTAAAGAAAAATAAGCTGTGACTATTCTTATGTTAATATGCTTTCAGTGATTAAAGGGAAAAATAATGTTAATTTCCACTATAGACATTTGAATGTACCTTCATTTTCCAGTAGATTGTCATTTCAACATTTCATATTAGGGTAAATAAAGTTATTTTAGGCTATTCAGCTGTTTCCAATCATTTCAGGGAAGCTATTGGCTACTAGAAATGAAGAGGTTGCTCTGGGCTAAAGGAAGGAAGAGTTGCAGAAATAATTAAAGACTCAATAAATGAATAATCTACACATATTCTGGAGTGCCTGCAATAATAAATAAATAAATGAGGAAATAGCCTTCTGAAAGCAGGCCCAAAGATGTTTTTGAGGATTTTATAAAGCATTAGTTTCATGACTGATTAATTTTTATAATTTTGAAGTTTAATGGAAAAATTTTTTAAAAGTATTTTAGAAAGATGGAATGATGCACCACATGTATTCCATATGATTGAATCAGGTGATTTAGGAGATTTATTCAGTAATGTTTTTATCATATAAATTCAGTGATTTGAAAATATCGAAGGATAGACCTGGATTCCAATTCAGCACATTTGGATATTTTAGTCTGAATGAATTATTACTATTATTAGTTGATCACATGATGTTTTAAATATTTTTCACATGTATATAATATATATATATGTTCAGTAATTGCTATCCATTTTGAAGTCTTTTAGAATGGAAGAAACTTGTTAAATGTGTTTTTTTTGTCCACATTTATAGTTGCTTTAAAACTGGAATCATTCTCTTTTTAATTTAGGGAATATTAAAGCTATCAGTTCTGTTTTACAGAAGTACAATATTTGGCTAAGAGAATTTGAAGCATTTTTTGCTTTTAGAATTAAAGTTAATATTTTTGAAAATACTGCCTGAGCTAGAATATATTATTACCAATGTTGGTTGCTTTATATATTTTATATATTTGAGAAAAATTAATTCATTTTAAAGTTACTGCTTCAGATTTTTCTCCTTATATTTGGCTTGTATGTCTATTTAATTTGTATACCAGGGTAAGAAATAGACATAATGAAATGATGACTCAAATGTCAAGGCCCCCTGCCAATTCCAATAATAAGGAACTGTGCTCATTGAGAAGATGCAATTATCATTTAAGCATGTTAGTGGCAGTTTAAAAATAAAGCAATAGGCAGGATTTTTAGTTAGAATAAGGTTAGTAATATGCTCATCCTTACATTTATTTCTGCTTACTCACCTGAGTTTGCCAGAAAGAGATGTCTGGGAGGCTACAGTTACCCCAAATTAAAACTGTAGTCAGTAAGCTGTGGCATGGAGTTTTAAGCAAGTGAATAACATTTTTGAATTAGTATGTCACCAAATTTTAAATTTGTAGTTTCTTAAAACAAGAAGAAATATAAGTCAGACTTAAAAATTTTTTTATTGATAAATTTGACTTTGATATTCATTATTTTCCCCATAATAGCTATTCTTGTTAACAGATAACATCGTGTTGTCTAAAGTATCTAATTTTTTAGTTGGCTTTGATAAGAAAATGCTGTTTTGAAATAATTTTATATATGTATTCCTTAGTCGATATTTGAGGAATTTAAATATCAACTTAATATTAATAGTTAAATTAATTTATCTGTGCATTTAATATCAATGGACCACCAACCCTACCACAAAAAAAAAATAAGGAGTTAATCATGCAGCTGTATAACTGTAAATCATTTTGCAGATTGAACTGTAATGCTTTTCATAAAGCATGGTATTTGCCATTTTGTGGTGTCACTCACAGGTTAATTGTACGATTAGAAGTAGTCCATGCTCATGAGCAATTTGGTGAAATACTAATGAAATAGAATGGCATTGTCCCAGCCTCCAAAGTATTTACAACTTGATCCTGCTGTAATGGCCTGTAAAGATGTAATGGTTGGTCACCAGCAACAAGATGTCACTGAGAGGCATCTGATGTAGCAGTCATCAGTGGCAGGCCCTAAAGAGAGGCAGAGGGGAATCTGACTTATCTACCATGAAGGGCTCATCCTATTATGAAGATTGTCAATGAATTGAAATTCAACAGTCTTGAGGTCAGAAAAAACTCTTCCAGGTGGCATGACCATGCTTTGATCACATCACGTGGTTTCTTCTACATCTTCTCAAAGTGATTATCCATGCCTCACATATTCTTCTATCTCCCTTTCTCTCTATTTTCTTCCCTCCTATATTGTATTCCTGTGTTTTCATCTTTCCTTAAGCTCAACTTCCTTTTCATCATCTTTCTTTATCAGATGTCAAGTGTTAAATATGAATGAATTAGTCAATTATTTAAAAAATGCAACAGTTTCAGCATTAGAAATACTCAATTTATATTAATTTGTGCTGTGTATCTCTTTTACATCATTCAAATATAGTACTATTCTGAGAATTTGGAAGCTTATTACGTAGATCTTTTTGAGTGACAAGGCATCATGGTGAATTTGAGGAGAAATTTGTTGCAGTGCAATGAGCAGTTTGGGATTAATTATCATGTAAACCAAATTTCAGATGTAAACCAGATTCCAAAGCTTCTTTGTTTGGAGTGGACCACGTTTGTGGATAGGGTTATTAGAAATCAGAGTAATGACACGTAGCGTTGACACGTGATGTGTGGGGAGAGTATCAACAGACTGGGAAAGAGGTGTCTCTGACAACCGGGATTTTAGTAAATCCCTTTAATCTCTGAGCCTCATATTTATCCACCTGGAAATAAAGGAACTTAGACTAATAATTAATATTTTTGGTACCTTACAAATCATACTTAACACATATACATTTACATGAGGTCAATTGATGATGAAGCTTTCTTTCATCGCTATGATTCAGTGAATTCAGATGCATTTATAAAGAGAGGTGGAGAGAATCTAACTTATCTACCATGAAGGGCTCATCCTATTATCAAGACTGAGTTAAAATAATTCTTTGACATCTTAGGCTGCCTACCTCAAAGCACTATGTGTTGGGATGAAATGACATAATCCATGTAAAATTCTTAGTATCTTTGATCCTGAGGCTAAGCATTGAATAAATGTTCATTATTCTACCACTATTATTATTGGTCCCTTCTACCTGTAACATCTTCCTATCCATTCCCCATTAAAACTGTGGTTTTAATGATAGACAACTTGACATATTCACTTATTGCCTTATAGAAAAAAGTACTGAATATCAGTAAGTTTAATAATTTTAGAGGAATAGCAAGCTCACCTAACATTTTCACAAAATATAGCTTGTGCTCTGCTTCTTGTCTCCTTAATAAAGACTTGAAGACCACTTGTCACAAATTCTATAGGATCTCTGTTTGGATCTACCTTTTATTTACATACTTATCATGGTTTTAAAATCCCTAGTCTTCTTGCCTGATTCATGAAAGTTTGGAATCAAGTTTTCATCACCCATGTCTTCTAATATCTTTTATGTTCATTCATCACAGCATTTTGCTATGACTTCCAAAATAAAATGGATGAGTTAACTTTGGCACAACCTGAAGCAGCAATGGATTTTGAGAAACAATAAATAACATGAGTTCTTTTGACATTTTTTTTTTTGGTAGCAACGCTTCAGAGAACTTTAATAGCACCTTGGAAAGAACCCAGCATTTGAAATACATCATTCCTGCAACAGAGCAATAGCATTGTTATTCATCTTGACTTTTGTTCTCAGGGTTGGAGCTGAGGAAAAGCATAACAAAAACACATTTCTTTTTTAATTCCCAGAAATATCCTCACATTTGTCTTATTAATTACAAGCTGCAAACGAATGCTGGGAAATAATTTTCAAAGAATAAAATAGGAAATAACATCTGATTTTCTGTGGTCAAATCAGTTTCCAAATTACTCCTTTATCTTTTCTAGACAGGTGCCCATATTTTTCTGAGGTGATGATTGAAAAGTTATAAAATATATTTATTAGTCACTCCATACCATAATGAAACTGTTGAAAGACAAGTTTCATTTGGCTGTCAAGAATACATTATTTGACTTCCACTTTAATTTAATTTTGGAAAGTGTGAGCATTTCCTCTCTGTTCAGATCATAATATTTTATTAGAGAATTTCAAATATTGAACTGTGGTTTTAATGATGGAAGACTTGACATTAGGGCTTTCTCTATACATTAGCTGAGGATAGACATAACTTCATTCAAAATTATCTAGAGTTTACTTTGTTCTTGTAAGTATAAATGAGATCTTAAATTTTAATTTTTGTGTTGTTCATATTTCTCTAGAACTGTTCCCTGAGCATTGATTGCTTTTTAAAGTAGATTAAACAAATTGATATTTTGACGTAGGTATTAGTGATGTTCATCCTGGTTCTGTTTTTTGAAAAAAATACCTATAATGTTAAAATTACTGTATAGTACTGTTTCTGTATAGTTAGTATGTTTTGTAGAATCAGAGGACACTGTAGATGACTACATGGTGAATTATATATTCCTAACAGTCACCCTTATACTTAAAATGCATATTTGCCATGTTTTTATTTTTGTCAACAAGACACATTGCAGCCTTGAACTTACAAAGGAGGAACCTCCTATTGGAGATTAGACATTATTTAGTTCTAGGATTGTAGGTTCTGAGAGAGAAAAATTAGCCCCGTTAGTTTTTAAGTTAGAATCATTTTATTTTTGGTAGTAGTTTAAGTCTCAGTAAATTAAAAGCTGAAGAGCTGTTTTGCATGTGTTGTCTACCTCTTCAATTTTGATGGTGCTTTCTTTACTCACATGAACATTTTTGTAAATATATAGTGCAATGATGTCTAGTAAATGTGTTTAACTGTCCAACTGTCATAATAATGTAATTTTAGAATACTTTATCACCCCAAAAACTTTCCTGTGCTCATTTGCAGTCAATTCCTGCTCCTACCCCTGACCCCAGGTAACCGCTGGCCTACTTTCATCTCTATGGATTTGCCTTTCTAGATATTTCTTATAAAGATAATTATACAACTTGTCTTTTTTTTTTTTGGTTTGATGTGATGTTCTTGAGGTTCATTTATGTTGTAGTATGTATCAGTAATTTGTTTATTTATACTGCTGAACAGTGTTCTGTGGCATAGAACAGAACAGTATTCCATTCCATATGCTACAGTTTGTTTATCCATTCACCAGTTGATGGACTTTGGATTGTTTCCAGATTTTGGCTATCATGAGTAATGTTGCAATGAACATTTGTGTATGTGAATGGAATTTATGTGGATATGTTGCCATTTTTTTTGGGCAGATTCATAAGAGAGCAATTGTTGCATCATATGATAAGTATATGTTTAGTTTTTTTAAGAAATTGACAAACTGTTTTTCAAAGAGGCTGTGCCATTTACCATTTGACCAGCAATGTGTGAAGGTTCAACATTTTTTATATCCTCACCAACACTTGGTATTGTCAGTCTTTTTAATCATAGCCATCCTAATGAGTGCAAAGTGGTTTCTTGGGTTTTAATTTATATTTCCCTGATAAATAATGTTAAACATCTTTTCTTGTACTTTTTAGCCATTGGTGTAATTTCTTTGGTTAAATGCCTAGTCAGATGTTTTACCCATATTTAATTGTGTTGTTTGCATTCCTTTCATTGAATTTTATGTAAAAATATATACTTTCTGGATATTATATTGTCTTCAGAAGATACTGTTTTCTGAAGAACAAAAGTTTTAATTTTTCTAGTGGATCATGATCCATTTTTTTGATAGACCATGCTTTTGATATGATGTTTAAGAAATTTTTGTGCAATTCGAGACCATGGAGATTCTCTGCTTTGTTTCGAGGTAGTTTTTGTGTATACTATGAGGCCTTAGGTTGTTAATTTCTTTTTTTGTATATATGGACATCCAGTTGTCTCAACACAATTTGTTGAGAAGACTATCATTTCACCATTGAATTGCCATTGCAACTTTGTCAAAAATTAATTGACTATAACTTTTTTCTAGTTGTTCTATTCTTTTTCACTGTTTTTTTACATATAAACTTATGCTGATAGCACAATGTCATAACTGCTGTAACTTTATCAAAGTAAGCTTTGCAATTGGATATTGTAAGTACTCCAACTTTGTTCTTTTATATAATTGTTTTGGCTATTTTAGGTTCTTTGCATTTCCATATAAATTTTACGATCTGCTTGTTAATTTCTTAAAAAAAAAGCTGGTGGAATTTCGATGGGGATTATACTAAATCTATAGAACAATTTAAGAATAGCCATTTTAACAATATTGAGTCTTCTAGCCCATCAAGACAATATCTCTCTCACTTCATTTAGATCTTCTTTAATTTTTGTCAAGAAATGTCAACATTTTCAGTATACAGGTCACACTTTTTTGTTAAATTTATTTCTACGTATTTTATTTTTGATGTTAT
>JAQIFY010001269.1:0-14315 GCA_028533085.1 Varecia variegata | reverse complement strand
AAAAAAAAAAAACACAACAAAAACCATACTGCTCAACGAAATACATAGGAATTCTGAGGGTCTACTTGTCGGGCAGTGATAGAGGCTGATGCCTCCAAGGGGCGAGGATTCTGCTTCCCAGCAGGAAGGAGTGTCGGCTATGAAATGCGTTTTGCCTCTGGACTGCGCAACTGAGTCCACCCACAGCTTTGACTCGTCTCTGTAGGGTGAACCCACAGTCCTGACCACTTCTTTTGGTACCTCAAGGGGCAGGGAGGAAACATGGTGGGCCCGATGGATCAGCCCTGGTCAGAGGAGGAAGCTGGACTCGAGGGGGAGGTGGCCCCAGCCTGAATGGGCTTCCAGTCCCTGGAGCCTTGGCATAGGGAAAGCAATGCCACTCCTGGGTCAGAAGACACTTCATCCCCCATCGCATACCTCCACCCCCTTTCTCTGGGGGCAAGCTGAGCACCCAACCCAGTGTTGGGCAGGACCTGAGGGGCCCTTGGGTAGCTGTCCTTCCTTCTGCAATCAGGAATCTGTGTCCCCAGGGATGCAGCACAGGGCACAAAATTGGGAAGTGCAGACTATTTGCTTTGTGGCATCTGCTCATGGTCAGCGCCTCTGTGCTGGGGCCCTCCCATCCAGGGGCATAACCAAACACTCAAGAGCTGGCGCTGACCAGTCACAGTGACCACTGAAGCAGAGCCCTGGGGGGCCACTGCTGTGCCAGGCGTTAACCCTTCATTTGCAGGATCATGAGGAAGTCAGTGGGAGGTTCTGGGAAGTGGCTTTCAATACTCTAAGAGGCAGTGCGCCTCTGCCAGCATGAACGAGCTGAACATCAGCCCTGCTCTCACCTCTCCCCCATGGCCTCATCCCTCCCCACCCTCTTATAGTCGCATTTTCCTTTCTTTTCTACATCCATATTCTATTTTCCAATCTTTCAGCCAGAGGCTATGCCCTCTTTTCCTTCAGTGGCCCTCCATATGGGGACAGGTGTGGCCTAACATGCAGTGGCCTTGAGAGGACAGCATGGCCCAAACCAGGGATCCCAAAACCTGGCTGTGCATCAGAATCACCCAGGCTGTGCCTGAAACCGAAAGCCCAGGTCACGTGTACTTTTACGGAGCTGAAGCATAACCAGGCTTAGCGGTCCCTGCCTTCCTCCTAAATCCAGGATCAGCAGGAAGCGCCGGGGGCAACGTTGCTTCAAACACGCTCGAGTTCTTGGAAGGAAGGTTGGTGCTAAGAGCCACTCACAATGGTTGTTTCCTCCTGATGCATGTGATCAACCCCAGCAGCAACAGCACGGTGGCCGCGAGGATTGCTGCCACTGAGACAGCAGCGATGATGATGTTCCTCTGCAGGAAGTGCAGAAGCTGCCCGCAGGGCGTACTCCTGTAGGGAACATCTAAAGGAGAAGACAGGGCAGAGTGAACCAAGACAGATCCCACTGAGTTACCCAGACCAGGACCAAACCTGCAAGGACAATCATTAGGTCTGCTCATAGCACAAATGAAAACCTTGGATCTCAGCCACTGGTTCCGGAAATTCTCTTGGGGGAAGGAACTGGCTTTGTTTAGGGAAATACATTCATAAGCTGTGCGGTGGTAAGATGAGATGCTGTTGGGTGGTGGAGATGAGATGCTAGGGTATGGGCTGGCATGCAACAAAGCAACCAAAAAGAGGGTTCGACAAACCAGTCTGCAGGAGGTGTTCAGAGGCAGGGGAGAGAGGAGCCAGGGGCATCATAGGAGGTAGAAAAGTCCTGCAATAAAGGCTTTTAAGAACAATGGAGGCAAATACTCAGTTTGCAGCTTTCCATAGGGCAGTGACATAACCTCTTTTCTGCTGCCCCCTCCCTGCCCCTCGGCTTCAGGCAGTTCTGCTGTGTACACCATCTACCTTGTGTGTGTGTGTTTGGGGGGGTTCAAGTCTGCACCAACATGAGGCAAACATAATGCCAGAGGTGATTCGAGCTTGTATGGCTCTCTAAGGACTTAACAGAAATCTTGAGGGTGGATTTGGAATACCCCGAGCACCAGCTTGGGAGTACAAGGCAACCTTCACTAGATCTCAAAGAAGGGAGATACCAGCTGACATCGGGGACTCCTAGAACTTCTGTCACCCCATTTGTGATGTGACCAAAAAAGAAAAAGAAATCAGGGAAATGGGGCATAGAGGTATGACCACAGGAACCAGCTGGTTGAGGACAGCCAATGATGCAGGCAGGAGAGGGCTGGCCAAGGGCCTTCTTGGGTTATGGGGAGAAAATTGGGCATGTCCAGCTTCTGCCCTCATCTGTGCTACGTCAAGAGGCAGTTTATCAAGCAACTCTAAGGGCTCTGTGCAATAATTCAGCATTTAATTTCTGAGTTAGGAAGTCACAACCCACTATAATTTTGACAGTGGGTGGCTGCATGGAGGGGGTGTGCCGGGCTTGGTGCCGACCTGGGCGAGTTTCTACCCACTCTGAACAGGCCTGGGTTCAGGAGTGAACAAGAATGAAGATGCCAGGCACTTCAGGGACTAGGTCAACATTTGGCATTTAATCTCCTGCTTGTTCAAAGCCTCTGTGCCCAGCACTGGCTAGGGCTTGGCAGATGACACTCATGTTATGAATGACCCTGGCTGTGTAGAAACAACTTAAAAGTGGCATCTTCTTGAAAGGGTGGTCCAATTTCTGGAGTTAGTTTAATTCCTAATTTTAACTGCAGATCATATGCTTTTGCGGTGAATTAAAGGTGTCAGTTAAAATACCATGAAAGGCTAAAGAGATGTTCTGGAGTCATCTGTACTTAAGTATCATAAGTACTTAAGTTCACGCTGTTTAGATTATTACCTGCTTTAACTGCTTCTTGAAGTGTGTCTTTATCTACAGTAGTTAATTGCTTACTTAAATCCCTGTTGGATAGAGAGGATTCTCTGCCCCTTTTCTCCTCTGAAATATGATCTACAAAAGATAAAATGTGTTTAGCTATAAACAATCATTGGCCTGTGATCAGTTCTGTTTTTATGATGAAAGTAGCTTCTTCTAGAGTCAAAGTGAGGAGTTAGGGAGGGTTCAAGGGAAGAGTCTAAATGTGATACAGTACATCGGCATTTTGTTTTTGTTTATTTTTTAAATCTAACAAATTCCTGGGTAAGCCACCCATAGCTGAGGCTGTGTTTCTCACACTCAAGTGTGCATCAGAATTGCGGAGAGGCCTTATTAAAACTCAGATTGCTGGGCCCCACCCCAGGGGTTCTGATTCTGTAGGCCTGGGGTCAGCCTGAGAACGTGCATGTCTCACAGATCCCAAGAGATGCATCAGCTGCTGGTCGCACGCTTACAGGACCCAAGAAAGAACCTCTCAGCCAGTCACTGAGCCTCCCTGAGCCCCAGCCTCAGTCTCCACTTGCATAAAATAGAGATAAGACCTACCTCGCAGATAGCAAAATGTTCATGAAAATAATTTTTAAACCACCAAGTACTATAAAAAATGTTTCTTGAATTGCAAGGGCAAGATAGGAAAACTAACTACACTGAAATATGCATTTATTGGTAGAAGGATTGCACAATAGTAGGAAGAAGACAGAGTCAAAATGAGAAATATTTGCATCCTATCTCTGCCATTGGGACCTGCGGAAGGGCCTGAGTTCAGCTTGGAGAAAATGGGGAGGCCAGGACAGCTGTCTCTCCCAGATGCACTGTGGCCTGGGGAGAGGCTGAGAGATGTTCTGAGAAGTTCCAGGGAGCAAATTAGAACCAATAGGTAGGCGTTCCAGATAAATCTGTTTGGACTGTTTAGTAGTTAGGAAGTAGAGCTATGAAAAAGGGAATAGGAGAAAATGAGAAGTAATGAATCTCAAGGCCCCAGAAGATTTCCAGGCAGGCTGGAGCCCCCAAGCCCGGACGGGAGGACTCTGAGAGCCAGAGGGGCAGCTTTGGATGAGTTTGGTACGTCTTTGTTGGCCGAGTTCACAAAGAGACAGAGAATTATCGAAATGTGATTAGGATTATTATGTGGGTGTATGATACCAGCCTCATGAAGTGCTGATTATTCCTGGGAAAACAGAGGAATTTGTTCCTTATTCAACTTGTCTTAGAAAAGAGAGAAAACTCCCAATTTAATATGACTCATACTTGACTTTTGAAATAACAACTTGTCCAATCAAAGTCAAGATATGAACCACTACAGACAGATAGTGGATAGCATGGAGCTGTCCATGAAGGGGTTGTGCCTTCCGCACTCTCTCATAGAGCTGTAAGAAAGAATAGACTTGACACTTGAACACACATCTTTACTTCCCTTGTCTCTATACCTGGGCGGGCGGAGTGACAGAATTGAGAGCCACTGTCTGTACTTATCATCAGTACGGTTGTAAATTTTCATTTACCTAAGGTTTTTTGGACAGTTTGAAGGATGTTTTTCACGTGTGATGGGCTGTGATTTTGATCATTTGTTGGATTATTTCTAGTGGGGAAAAATAAGCACAATTATCAAGTTTTCTTCTAGTTTGAGCTGCTGTCCACAGACCCGGGCACACCTTTTACAAGACACACATCACTTCTCAAGGGGTAATTCCCCAGCCCTCTTCCTATCCAGCCCTTTTTGACTGTTGCTTTTTTTCTTATTATTGGAATGGTCACTGCTGCCAAGGAGGAGGTGCAATCAGTGTAGTCTGTAATTTCCTGGTCCTTGCAGAGTGGCCTCAGAGCAGCTCTCTACCTCTGAAGATGGACGTGGTTAGCCCCCTTACCTGGGAGGTGTGACCCTCACCACTGCCCTCAGGGTCTGCTCAGCCCTCTTCTTTCCTCACTCTCTCTACTAGGTTGACTCTCCTATGAGCTGTGAGCTCTTGGAGGACAAGAATGCCTCCTTTAGCTTTCTAGCTCCCGGCACAGTACCTATGACCAGGTAGGAGAGATCAGTAGCTAGGTCTTGAATGAGAGAATGAGTCTTGAGGAATCTTGACTGCAACCTCAGGAGAGTCTCTGAGCCAGAACCACCTCACTAAAACCTGTCTCGTCAGCCAAGACTGCCGTCATCTGAAGGCTGACCAGCACTGGCAGGTCTGTTTCCAAGATCACTCATACAGCAGTTGGCAGAAGGCCTCACCTCCTCGCTGGCTGTTGGCAGGGGGGTTCAGTTCCTCACCACAAGGACCTCTCCTTAGGACTGCTTGACTGTCCTCACAGCATGGCAGCTGACTTTCGCCAAAGTGAGTGATCCAAGACACAGCAAAGCAGAAACCACAATGTCTTTTATGACCTAATCTATGAAGTAGCACACCATCACTTCTGCCATGTTCTAGTCATTAGAAGCAAGCCACTAAGTCCAAGTCACATGCATGGGGGAGTTCCACCTTTTGAAGGGAGAGGTAGCAAAGAATTTGTGGACATATTTTAAAACCACGATACGAATGGAATTCCAAAAAACATTGCTGAATAAAGTAAACATGTGCTTGTGTCCATATAAACATATGGATTTAAATCTGCTACCTCTGGCTTTCTGCAAGAATTGTGGATGGAGAGAAGCGACTCCCTTTCTGAGGCATTTACACTCCGCAAGAAGCCTGGACCTGGGTATGTGACCTGTACCATTAAGCAGAGACCATGAATGGTTTCCAAGATATTAATAGTTAAGTTTAGCCATACGAGATTGTTGATATTTGACCATTTTTGACCTACATAAACAGTAAGTTCAAATGCTCAACCTAACATTATAGTCCCAAGGGAAGTTTTCTAATCTACATTTTTCTTCTAATTTTGAGGTTCCTAGAAACCCAAAATCACTGATTTTCAAGACAAATGTGATGACCAATTTGTAATGTGATTCTCTGTTAATAAAAAAAATATGATATGTAATTGACTTCAAACCTAGTTTATATTGATCGCTGTGCACCTTGAGGTCTGGGAAGATAGAGGAAGATAAGCCCACTTTGTACTTAGAAAGTGATTGAGTATTGAGTCAAGCTCCTATAAGGGAGAAAAATACCAAAGGTGATGTCATCTTTGGTACTGTGCAAAAGTTCTAGAAAACATCTATCAACACTGGAGGTTGAGACCTGCCACAAAGGTCTGAGAGGTGAGTCATGCTTGTCCAGGGAAGCTGAGCTCAGTGGGTTCCTGGTCTCCTCCAGTGTTACCACAGTGGGGCAGAAAGTGCTCACAGTCAGCTTCTGTATTTGAAAAAGTATTTCATACAGTGAATACTTGAAAGGGAAAACACTACCCTCATTGCTCTCCAATGGCACAGGTGGGATCCACTCGGCACGAGGCAGAATGGCTAAAGGCAGAGTTTCCAACCTTGGGGACACTGGGCTACTGGTCTGGTTAGAAAATCTATGGACTAGTCATAAGCAATAATGGGAATTATTGCTTTATGTGATGACTGCGAAACTTTCTGCCTCAACGTTTTTTGTTTTTGTTTTTGTTTTCGAGACAGAGTCTCATTCTGTCACTCGAGCTAGAGTGCTGTGGTGTCAGCCTAGCTCACAGCAACCTCAAACCCCTGGGCTAAAGCAATCCTCCTGCCTCAGCCTCCCGAGTAGCTAGAACTACACACATGTGCCACCACGCCCAGCTAATTTTTCAGTTGCTGGCTAATTTCTTTCTATTTTTTTAGTAGAGACAGGGTCTCACTCTTGCTGAGGCTGGTCTTGAACTCCTGACCTCAAGCAATCCTCCTGCCTTGGCCTCCCAGAGTCTAGGATTATAGCCATGAGCCACTACACCCAGCCACTCAATGTTCTTTCATGTGTCCTTAAAATGGACACAAACTATGCAAGATAACTGGTGTCTCTTACAGGCATCCTGAGTTCAAAGACCAGCACTGTCTCCTACGAGGGGCTTGACCTGTGGGAAGTTACTTAACTTCAGTTTTCACGTACGTAAAGTGGGGGCATAATAATAATGCTACCTACATAGGACTGCTGCAGGAATTAAATGAGATCATGTAGCTGAAAACTCCCACATCTTGCACACAGTAAGTGCTCAGTAAGTGGTAATTTTATCATTATAATAGTGATTATTATTGTTACAGAGAAATGTGTCATTCATTCAGTCACATATTATTCATTTAGCAAACATTACAAAGCACCTACTATGTGCCAGACACTAACTCCTCATCCCTGAGGACACACAGTCTAGTGACCACACCAGAAAGTGTTATGATTTGTCTTTTGGTCACTTCAGCGCATGTACTGAAACAATGATTACCAGTAAATTTAAATGGAGAAATGGAAGCCCTTAAACCATAAGGCATTAATTAAAACATAATGTTTGCAAAGAAAATAGGGAGATTATAAATTAATTCTAGTGTTGAAAGAAAACTTTGTCCTAGTTCCTCCCGAAGGAAAAATAAAGGTTTGAAAGTAAACTTTCTGGAAGCAACTGAATGAAGAGATAGTTTTACAAATCAAAGGCTCAAGCTAGATAGTAAGCTTTCTATCCCCTGAGTATATCATTTAATTATACTTAAACAATGAGCAATTGCATATTATTATCCAGGGGCTAAGGTACATTATTTTCCAGGGGCTCAGGTGTCCTAGCACTACAGTGTACACTCCTGAGCAGCCCACAACCAACATTTTTAGGCACCAGCACAAGAGTACAAATGGATCAACAAATGGTGCTGGGAAAACTGGATATCCACATGCAAAATAATTAAGTTGGACATTTATCCAATACCATATACAAAAATTAACTCAAAATGGACAAAGACCAAAATGTAAGACCTAAAACTATAAAAGTTTTAGAAGAAAACACAGGGCAGAAGCTTCATGACATTGGATTTGGGAATGATTTCTTGGATATGACACCAAAGGCACAGGCAAGCAAAGAGAAAATAGACAAAATGGACTTTATGAAATTTTTAAAAGGCAATATCAACAGAGTAAAAAGGCACCCCACAGAATGGGAGAAAATATTTGTAAATCATATATCTGATAAGGGATTAATATTCAGAATACATAGAGGACTCCTAAAACCCAACAATAAAAAAAAATTCAACAATTGGCAAAGGACTTGAATAGACATTTTTCCAAAGAAGATACACAAATGGTCAATAGCACATGAAAAGATGCTCAACATCACTAATCATTAGGGAAATGCAAATCAAAACTGCAATGAAATACTATGTCATACCCATTAGGATGGCTACTGAAAAAAACCCAGAAAATGTCAAGTGTTGGCAAGGATATGGAGCAACTGGAACACTTGCGCAGTGGCTATAAATGGTATGGCCACTGTGGAAAACAGTGTGGATGTTCTTCAAAAAGTTAAAAATAGAATTCCATAGGATCCAGCAATTTTACTTCTGTGTATATACCCAAAAGAATTGAAAGCAGTTATTTGTACACCTATGTTCACAGTAGCATTTTTCACAATAGCTAACATGTGGAAGCAACCAAAGTGTTCACCGAGGGATGAGTGGATAAGCAAAATGTGGTAACATGCAATGGAATATTATTCAACGTTTAAAAGGAATCACTATTCTAACATATGCTACAACATGGATGAATCTTGAGGACATTATGCTAAATGAAATGTCAGTCACAAAAAGATACTGAATACTGTATGATTGTATTTATGAGAGATACTTAGAGTTGTCAAAATCATACAGAAAGTAGAATATTGATTGCAAGGGGATACAGGGAAGGGGGAATGGGAGTTATTATTTAATGCACATAGAGTTTCAGTTTTATAAAAAGAGTTATGGAGATGGATGGTGGTGATGGTTGCACAACATTATGAATGTATGTAATAACACTGAAATGTACACTTAAAAACAGTTAAGATGACAAATTTTACATTATGTGTATTTTGCCACAATTTAAAACTTGAAAAAAGAGTACAAAGGAGTAACACTTATATATCAATAATTAAAAATTATAAATTATGGCTCAGTCTACATATCTAAACAAGAACCTGCTGCTTCCTTAGTAGCTAAAGGAGGCCCAAGGCTCCTTCTCAGTCCCCCTGCCAGTCTGAGTGATAACACAGATCTGCTGAAACAGGACAAAAGCTGGGCCCAGGCCCAAGACTCCTGAGCAGGGACTGGACTCACCAAACCTCACTGGGACCAAGTGGGATTTATTCCAGGAATGCAAGATTGGTTCAACATTAGGAAATTAGTATCACATACAATCTTAATAGATTTAAGGAAAAAACTTATATTATTAGTTCCATGGATGCTTTAAATAACTTTTCACAAAATTCAACACTCATTCCTGATTTTAAAAATACTCAAGCAAATATAACAAGTGTTCATGAGGATGTGGAGAAATCACAACCCTTGCACTGCTGGTGGGATTATAAAACGGTGCAGCCACTATGGAAAACAGTATTGAGGTTTCTCAAAAAATTAAAAATAGATCTACCCCACAATCCCACTGCTGGGCATATCTCCTAAAGAATTGAAAACAGGATATTGGAGAGAGATTTGCACACCCATATTCATAATAGCCAAGATGTGGGGGCAACCCAAGTGTCCATCCACAGATAAATGGATAAAGAAATGTGGTATACACCACAATGGAATATTATTCAGCCTTAAAAAGCAAGGAAATCCTATCATATGCTACAATATAGATTAACCTTGAGGACATTATGCTATCTGAACTAAGCCAATAACAAAAAGATACAAATACTGTATGATTCAACTTATATGAGTTACTGAAAATAAGCTTATGGAAAACAGTATGGAGAGTTTTCAAAGAACTAAAAATAGAACTACCATTGGATACAGCAATCTCACTTCGGGTACAAAGGAAAAGAAACCATTACATCAAAAAGAGACCTGCACTCATGTTAATCACAGCACTATTCACAATAGCAAAGATATGGAATCAACCTAAGTGTCCATCAACAGATGACTGAATAAAGAAAATCCAATCATTGTGGTATATACAATGGAATACTATTCGGCCATAAAAAAGAATGAAGTCATGTCTTTTGCAGGAACATGGATGAAGCTGGAGGCCATTATCTTAAGTGAAACAATTCAGAAACAGAAAGACAAATACTGCATGTTGTCATTTAGAAATGTAAACTACATAATGTGTACACATAGACATAGAGTGTGGAATGACACACAGTGAAGAATCGGAAGGGGAGCTGGGAGGGAGGTGGATGATGAGAAATTACTTAATGAGTATAATGTATGTTATGTGGGTGATGAATACACTAAAGGTCCAGGCTTCACCATTACACAGTATATCCATGTAACAAAATTATACTTGTACCCCTTAAATTTATATGAATTTTTTAAATAAAGTAATTAAACTCAAAGGAACAGAAAAAATAATCAAATAGAAATGGACACACACATTCTCAATATAAATATATGTATATACGTATGTGTGCATGTGTGTGGGTGGATGGATGGATAGATAGATAGATAATCTCTTACTCATATTAGTCCTATAACCAGTATCCTCATCAGGAAAACCTAGAGGCATTTCCTATAACAGCAGGAACAAAGCAGATGCCTACTATATCTCCAACAACTACTCAAGATTGTCCTAGAGGTATTAGCAATGCAATAAACATGATAAATAAATCAGTGAGAAGCACAATAATTGGTCAAACTGTCTCTATTTGCAGATTATATACAGTATGTGTAGAATTGAATAAAGTAGTAGGACATAAAATTAAGATACAAAAATCAAGCCTTCCTATACCCAAACATTAAGTAGGTAGAGGATATAACGACAGAGAAACCTCCCCCCATGCTAGCAACACAGAAAATTAAATTACTTAGGAATAAACTTAACAAGCTATGTGGAAAAATATCTATATAAGGAAAACTTTAACATACACTGTAAGTAAACTTGAAGAACTGAAAAGACATCCCCATTTCTGGCATAGGATGATTCAGTACCAGTTTTCCCAAAGTGAATACTCCGTTATAAACTTAATTCAATACCAATAAGAACACCAGTAGGCTTTTATTGAAGTTAGACAAGTTGATACTGAAGTTCATATGGAAAAACAAACATGCAGGAATAGCCAGGAAAACATTTAAAAAACAAAAACTACAAAGGGGGGACTAATCCTACAAGACATTAAAACATACTATTTCAGGCCCGGCGCGGTGGCTCACGCCTGTAATCCTAGCACTCTGGGAGGCCGAGGCCGGAGGATTGCTCAAGGTCAGGAGTTCCAGACCAGACTGAGCAAGAGCAAGACCCCATCTCTACTAAAAATAGAAAGAAATTATCTGGCCAACTAAAAATATATACAGAAAAAATTAGCCGGGCATGGTGGCACATGCCTGTAGTCCCAGCTACTCGGGAGGCTGAGGCAGAAGGATTGCTTAAGCCCAGGAGTTTGAGGTTGCTGTGAGCTAGGCTGATGCCACGGCACTCTAGCCTGGGCGACAGAGTGAGACTTTGTCTCAAAAAACAAACAAACAAACAAAAAAACATACTATTTCAGCCTCTAATGAAAACACCCCCGCCCCAGGCTGGCGCATGGTCAGGCTTAGGAACCATTGGCTCAGTTCCTATGCCTGCACCCAGGAAAGGCCACATATTTGCCAGTGATATAAATCTCTAAGTCTTCCGAGGGAAGAAATGCTTCATGAGATTCTAGTTGCTCATCCTGTCTTCAGAGCCAACCTGCCTCTGCCATCGTCAGATCCGTGAGATCAGCCTCCGCTCAGAGGCTGGAGGGAGTGCTTTCCCACGCTCTGATGCGGAGGGAGAGAATCCCTCTGGGGTGTCACCTCAGGAATGCGCTCAGCCTCTGCCTACCCCCCACCACCCGGGGGAGGAAGAGCCTTTCCGGTCAGTTCGGGAGGGGGAGCCCGGCGCCTGCGGCCAGCTCTCTCGCTCCTTTTGGCACTCATCTGCCGGCAGAGAACAAACACTCTGACCTCCTCTGCGCAGTCTGTTTTACAGAAACAGGCTCTCACGGGGTGCGGGGGTGGGAAATCACGGGTATCCTAACCACGATTGGGGCGCTCTGCCTAACTCGGGGTGAGACACCCACGTTATCCCGACAAGCGCACGTATTTCTCTACGAGAGAGCGTGAGCGCCACCTGCCGGACCCTCGGCTTGGCTCACATTCGGTCCTGAGCTCGGAGAAGAGGAGAAAGAATGACCACTTAATGACCCCCGCTCCCACTTTATCCATATGCGTTTACCATTAGCGGGAATTTTGTCCACGCTGCTAAAGAAATATTCTTGTCCAGGTGAATTCCAGGCAACACTGGCTCCTTTGATGAAATGCATGAGAAAAAAATAAGAGAAAAGGTTTTTTTCAGTACACACTTAAAGGCAGCTTGGGTCCGTTTTGTTTTACACTTTTAAGCTGAAATGCTAATATAGAATTCAACTTGTATGTGGAAACATCTGTTTGAAAGTTAATACACCAATGTAGAGAGAGGTGTCATCTGACTGCTGATTGCAGAGGGGGCCAAGCAGCTGCCTAGGAAACCTCCTTCAGGAATTGGAATGCACATCTGTACGCATAATGCCAACACAGTACTCATTCCTCCTCCCTGCCCCGGCCCTTGCTATGCACTGCTGGCAGATTTCTGATACACAGTTCTAACCTTATGACCTGTGCTCAAATACCTTATCTTAATCCCCAAAGTGCTACTTTTTCCCCACAATATGAAGCCACTTTGGGGAAAGAGTATGTTCTTCAGTTTTGTCATTTCTATGGGTGTGCATAAGGCAAGTCGTTTTTTTGGTCTTAACATCCATTGAATGGGGTATTGATGACACTGACCCTCTCAAACCACATCATACACTTGAAATTACAAAATGTGTTGAGTGGAACGTTATCATGCTACCAAGGGCTCCTGTTGTCAAGAATAGGAAACCACACTTGCAAATTGGGTTCCTGTCCCCTGAACAGCCTCGTGATGCTGCACATCAGGGATCACCTCGAAATACACAGATGTTCACACTTTAGACCATAGATTCCATAGTCAGTGGAAGGTTACAGAGACGATTTCAGACATTCTTTCTTTCACATCTCAGTTTGGTTTTGCCCCACCACTAGTTGGTTAAAAGAATGCTAAAATGATAGCATAGCACATTTAAGATAATACGTAGGCCTATAGAACTATGTACAGTTATAGTGTTAGTGACATATACTTACTTTCTTTCATTTCTCTCTTTGTGACTGATTTGACTGCTGTTCTTGTTTCATCAAATGGTGAATCGTAATACGGAACTTTGGAAAGCACTTGCAGTAAAATTTCATCTCAAGTAAAGCAAACAAAGGCATGTTAATACAGGCGATGCAATATTTTGCTCTGTAAGCACCTAAAACAGTTTATGAATACTGTGAATAAATGACACAAGCTCAATGCATATGGGACGTTATGCCCTAAAATACTTTGCTTGGGAAGGGAAACTCCAACTATCTAAATCATTTCTGGAAAAGCTGTGATTGTGCGAGATATCCTAGGCAGTAAACAATGCCCACTAAAGATAGGGCCCCAAATCTCATGCCATAATTTTCCTTCTTGTTCGCATTGTCACTCTGACCCACCTCTGAGAGTGTCTCCAAAATGACCCATAAAAATGGGGCAGAGGCTGTGGGGTAGAAATAGAACAGATTCCATAAGCTCAGAAAGGTCTTGGTTCATACAACTGTTGCTAATTTTTCAGGGTTACATTTTTTGAAATATATTAAGTTCTCCTTCCCTTTTAAAGATTTCAGGCTTCCACTTTCCCTGGGAAGTAGCAGTTTTACTTTCCCTTCTTTTTGATACCATTGTAAATGGAATCTTTTTCTTAATTTCCTTTTTGGGTTGTTCATTTTTAATATAGAGAAACACAACTAATTTTTGTGTGTTGAATTTGTATACTGCAACTTTATTAAATTCACTGATTAGTTATAACAGTTTTGTGGAGTCTATAGAGTCTTCAACATATAAGATAAAGTCAACTCTGAACAGAAATGATTTTACCTCTTCCTTACCAATTTGGATGCTCATTTCTTTTTCTTGCCTGCTTACTCTGGCTAAGACTTCCAGGACTATGTTAAGTAGAAGTGGTGAGACCAGGCATCTTTGTCTTGTTCTTGATCTTAGAAGAAAACTTTCAGTCTTTTATCATTGAGTATAATGTTATCTGTGGGTTTTTCAATAGGCCTTTATTATGCTGAGGTCATTTCCTTCTATTTCTGGTTTGTGGAGTGTTTTTTATCATGAAAGGATGTTGAATTTGCTTAAATGCTATATCTGCATCAATTGAGATGATCATATGGGTTTTATTCTTCATTCTGTTAATGTAGTATATTACATTGATTGATTTTGTATGTTAAACCATCCTTACATTCCAGAAATAAATCCCACTTGGTCTGGTGCATAATCTTTTTTTTTTT
>JAQIFY010001267.1:0-14318 GCA_028533085.1 Varecia variegata | reverse complement strand
AAGCTTTCAACACCCCTCTATCATAAAAAGATAGATTCAGCAGGCAAAAAATCAGTACAGACTTAGTTGAACTCACCAACCCAATCAACTACATGTAATTAACATCTATAGACTATTTCATTCAAAAACAAGAGATACTCATTGTTCTCAAGCTCACATGGAACATTCACCAATATAGACCACATTCTTGTACATAAAACACACTTTAAAAAATTTAAAAGAACAGAAATCATACGATGTCTTCCCTGAGACCACACTGGAATTAAACTAGAAATCAATAAGAGAATAACTTGAAAATCCCCAAATTCATGGAGATTAAACAGAACACTCCTAAATAACACATGAGTCAAAGAAGAAATCTCAAGAGAAATTTTAAAATATTTTGAACTCCATGAAAATGTAAAAACAATTTATAAAAATGTATGGGATAACCAGGCATGATGGCTCAAGCTTATAATCTCAGTACTTTGGGAGGCTGAGGCAGGAGGATTTCTTGAGGCCAGGAGTTCAAATCCAGCCTGAGCAACATAGCAAGACCCCATCTCTACAAAAAATTAAAAAATTACTGGGCATAGTGGCACACATCTGTAGTCCCAGCTGCTCAGGAGGCTGAGGCAAGAGGATGGCTTGAGGCCAGGAGTTTGAGGTGACAGTGAGCTATGATTGGGCCACTGCACTCCAGCCTGGGAAAGACAGTGAGATCCTATGTCTAAATAAATAAAAACAAACAAACAAATAAATAAATATTTTAAAAATTTTGGGGAAGCAGTGAAAGCAGTGCTTACAAAAAATTTATAGCATTGAATGCATATAATAGAAAAGAAAAATATCTAAAATCAACAGTCTAAGTCTCCTCCTGGAAAAAGAAGAGCAAACTAAATTCAAAGTAAACAGAAGGAAAGAAAGAAGTATGAGAGCAGAGGGGCTTCACGATGTCTGAGTAGAGGCATCTCTTAATTGCCTCATGCACTAAGAAGAACCAAAATAATGAGTAAACAATTACATTTGAATAGATCATCAGAGAAAGAACATTGGAATTCAACAGAGGAGTGAAAGGGAACACCTAAAGCAAGGAGAGGAAAGGAAGCAAAACAGTCTGCTCGGCCTCGATCGGCTGGGAGCCAGCAGAGGCTCCCCTCAATGTGGGGACAGGGTGAGAGACCCCCAGCAGTCCACATTCCCACCATGGACTCCTACAATTTTAGCCACAGGAGAACTCCTCAACCCTCGTGGGCTCCAAGACTAACATAGGAAGCTCCCTGGAAACTGTGCAAAGGCATCACTCCAGAGAGAGAGCTCATGCTGGATCCCACGAGCCCTTATTTCCTGGTCAGTGGCAGCATGGCACCACCGTGAGAGCCCAGGCCACATCAGACCATGTCCTGCCCTGCAACTGGGGCTGAGGCAGCAGCCATGAGCAGCAACCCCACCCTCCTGCAGAGGGGTGGCAGCACATTTTCACACACCCCAAGGACAAATTCCACTGCCTTCAACTGCCACGGCTATGGACTGCTGGGGGCCCATGCTACTATAGCCAGAGTCTTTATGCACAATGGGTGGGGGTGCTGAGGGCACAGCCCAGCCTCGCTCCAACCGCCCCGCACCCGATCACACCATCCCGTCCATGACCAGTGGCACCTGAGCACTCCTCCTGGGCTCTGAGGTTGAATACACTCAATCTGCCACTACTACCACAACTGCACCCACCCTCAAGTGTCACCTGTGAGTCTGGAAACTGGGCTGCCCAACCCATCACAGCCACTGCCAACACCAGCACAGATTACTTGGTTCCCAGAGGGTTGTCCCTCAACCAAGTACTGTGATGAAAGATGGCAGTGGGAAGGAGAAAGAGAAACTGAGAAACAATATTTTTGAAATTTTAATTTAAGTATAACATATAGAAGAGTGCACAAATCATGAGTATACAATGTCATAAATATTCACAAAAGGAATAAACTTACACAGGTAACCAGCACCAAGATTAAGAAACAGAACATTACCATCACCCCAGAAGCCCCCTCCGCGTCCCTCATGGGTACCACTCTCCTGACTTCTAAGAACTTAGATTAGTTTTGCCTGTTTTTAAACTTTATATAAAGGGGAATCAGACTGCATGTTTTCTTGTATGTTTAGCTTTTTTCACTCTACTTCATGTTAGTGAGACACAGCCATACTGCTGTGTGTAGCTGTAGCTGCAGAGTCTCAGAATGATCACACCAAGTGTGAGAGAGGCTGCCAGAGGGGCCAACTTCCTTCACCTACCGACCTGTAGAAAAATCCACGATGCAGGAAATGAACTAGTGAGTGAACTATTCAGTTTCCAAGCAGAATTTAGAGGAACCGTAAAGGAGCCAGGATTTTGGGGGGTTAAAAACAAAACAATTTCCTATCCCTAGGCTCTCCCAGCAAAAGATTCCCAAAGTAAGAAAGGATCTCGGGGCAAGACTCAATTCCAAGGTGAGACCGTAAGATTCTTTAGGAAGACTTATAAAGAGCTAGGTGGTGCATCATAGACCCTTTGAAACATACAGTAAACCCTTAAGAAGCTATCTCCAAGATCTTGTCCATTAAACAGTGGGACTTCCAAGAAGCTAAAGGATGCTTCCCATAGCAGCCTTACAGAAAGCCTAGGTTAGCAGAGGGCTTATTGCAAACAAATGTGTTGGTGTGCCTTTTGTCTAGTGGAGTAGATTACAAATTAAGACACATGGGAAATCTCTTCAGGTTTTTAAAGCAATTATGTCAGCTGTAGCTGACAGTGAGAGTACAAAATGAAAAGATGCCCTTGGACTTTTGTAGAGTTGGTTCCTCAGTTTCAAACATGGTCCACCCTATATAGAAAAAAAAGAATGACTCAGAGTGTAGGATCAGAAGTCCAGAGAATGAACAAGAGCTATAGAGAACAACTTTCCAAGTACGAGAATGAGCCCTAATCAAGAAATCAGCAACATTTGCCTGGCTAATTTCAGAATTGCTATGGAACAGTGACTGATGTGTGCCTCTCTCACATGCCCCCTTTTGAACTGGAGTGTGTGTTGCAGTTATTCTGTCCTCAAATCACCGTTCTACATTAGAAGTGTGGAGGAGCAAATGATTTGTCTAAGTCTTCAGATCGAGAGGAAGACTAAAGAACTAAACACACTAAAGGAACTGTAGCCTAAGAGCCTTACCCACACCTGCACCTGATTTAGATAATGAAATCCAAGTCTGATGTCAGCTCAAGCTTAATTCTCACCTAACAGCACCAATTTCCAGCCAATTTCAATATCCAGTACCGTCAAGCCTTCAGAAGACCGCAGCCCTAGACAATATCTGATGTGGAAATTTATAGAAAAACAAAGCAGTATGCAAAACAAGAACATTTGAAAGGGGACCAAATAGAAATTATAGGAAAGTATGTACAGTAGTCCTTGAAATTAGAGTCTCAATGATGAGTTAAAATGGTGATCAGAGAGATATGCTAGGCACCTTCATAATTCAGCAAATTTAAAACCCAACTTTTCTCTCCCATTGGTGACCCTATTTAATGTTGAAAATAGTATCGGACAACTTTCCTGCCTGAAGGTCACCCAAAAGCTAAACTCACCAGCCCATCTCACTTATAGCACATACTCAAATCAATGCACAAGTGGCCTATATACCACCTTTGTGTTCACTTTAAAAAATTACTCAAACAAAGAAATTGTTAGTGTCTCTACATCATGAGCTAGAGAACAATATCCAGCCCACCAGCTGATCAGCGGTATCTGAGTCTACCGTGTTCAGGCAAATTCTGACCTCAGACTGGGTGGCAGGGAACGGGGAGAATAATGTAGGGGAGAAATTGCCCATCCGCCAAGGCTGCCCCAAGGTGGACTCCATCTTAAAAGAATTGTAGAGGTTCCTTTTATCACAGGAATCTTCTCAATCCAAAGTAGAGTCTCCCATTGTTACTACCTAGGGTAGGAAGATAAATTTGTTGGTTTTGCTGTAACAGGCCCACAAGAGAAAAACCAAGCCCTCATGACCTGGAGGAGAGAAGAAAGGGCTGACACTAATCTGAACCTAATTAGCAACCAGGTCACAAACAGAGTGGCTGCTGTTGTTTTAGTAGTCATTTCAGGGTTGGTGGTGACTAAAGGGCCAGGAATCCAAGACACCTGCACTCCCCAGCCCTCTCTCACCACCTTATATAAAGTTGCTGGGACAATGTGGTTAGATCTGGACAGGAATAGGACAGCAGCAAGGAGGGAGTAGGATGGAAAGGGACATTTGAGGCCAGTCTAACTGACAAGACTGGAGGTGGGGAGCCTGCTGAGAAACCCATTAGTTCCAGCAGTATTTTTGCCAATCCCATTGCCTGCATTGAGCCTGCTTCCCCAGGAGTACTACAAGGATGAGCATCTGGCTAGCTACTGTGAACACAAGCAGAGTCCCAAGAATCCAGGGGGACGTGGAACTGGAAAATTCAATAGTTAATGATGATCGCTATGAACTATGCACGTCTGCTAAGGAGTGACAGTTCTCTGAAACCTAAACACCTTGTCATTTGAACACCTGAGACATAGGACATTGTGAGCCCATAAGCAGTGTTGCTGAATATCAAATTCTACATCTCAGGCATCAGCCTCTCAGGGGAACCCAACCAACACAAAACACATCAATGCAGACACACGCACAGTTTGATTCAGTAGAAAAGCTCCCTACAGGTACTGCAGAGTTAAGTAACACAGTGACAGCGACAGAGCAGGGAACACAGAAACAAAGGCAAGACGCAGAGAAACTTTTAGCCAAGATGTTAAATGACCCAGGGAATTAATGGAGCAAAAGGAAAATGGAAAGGCGAGAAGGACAAGGAGGAAGAGAAACACTAAGGGAGAAAGGAAATAGAGAGGATGGAAGAAAGGAAGAATGACATAATAGAGAAATTATATAAATAAGAAAACTTCTATTTTGCAAAGCTGTAGTCCTTTATCATGTAATATTATAATTACTCATTTACATCCCTGATCCTGCCTCAAATGCAAGGCAGGGAAACCGGATTGCTACTGCCACTCTCTCAGCATTAGCAAGGTTCTGGGAGTAGATGTTTAATAACAATGGGTGTGGACAAGGAACAGAGGGAAGGAGGAAACTGGGCAAATGGGCTTAAGGCTTGTGGTTCTTAAATGTAGATTTCACTGAGCTTTTCCTTCAGATCTGAGAGTCCTTCTTCCCTATTTGAATGTGCCTATCCCTCCCTCCCTGCTTCCCTCCCTCTCTCTCCCCATCTCTCTCACCCAAGTTAAGAGCCCAAAAGCCAGCCACCCATGATTCCTCGCTCTTCCTTGCCGCAACTCTTCATCAGCATCATGCTGACTGTTGCCTCCAAATGTTCTTGCATCCATGACTTCCTTCCAATGCTTGACATCTCTGCCCTAAATCATCCTACAACGGCTTCATAATGCCATCTTCCTCTTTGGCTGCCGTTTGTGATTGTAGCCAAAACAGAAAATAAATTGTATCAAATGCTTGCTTGAAATTCTACAGTGGCTCCCTGTCATGTACAGGCTGAAATTCAAGGCCAGGTATGGCGTGGGTAGTGGACACTGTAAGGGGTCACTTCCTAGCCCCCTTCAATCCCCTCTACTATTTCTGGGTACCTCCTTCCCCCCTCCCCCGCTTCTGTATGCTTTGCTTCTAAGAGCCCACACCTTTAGATTCTCTTTGGAAGACTTCCCCTGCATGAATGGAGCCCCTTTTCCCAGAGCTACAGAGGTTCAGAAGTGTCAGGGCAGCCTATGGCCAATGAGTGACACAAAAGTGTTAAAGCCCAGGTCCCTTGGCTCAAGTAAGGACAAACTCTGAGGTATAAGTTACACTCCAGAGCTCCCCAGCAGGATCAAGTTAAAGCTGGAACTTTGGCTAAAATCACATCCTTACTTAGTATTTTATTTATTGTTGCATAACAAATTCCCCCCCACCCAAAAAATTAATATCTAAAAACAACAAATATTTATTAGCTCACATGATATCTGAGGGTCAGGAATCTTGGAGCAGATTAGCTGGGTGGTTCTGGCTCAGGGTCACTCATGAGGTTTCAGTCAAGTTGTCAGCTGGGGCCGCAGTCATCTGATGGAGTAATAGAGAATGATGTGCTTCCAAGATCACTCAGATGGCTGTTGGCAAGAGACTTCAGTTCCTTGCCAGATGGGCCTCTCTATAGGCTGCTGTCTTCTCCCAAAGCAAATGATCCAAGAGAAGGATAGAGCTAGCAGATGAGCAAGAGAGCACCCAAAACAGAACCTAACCTCAGAAGTGGCATGTGATCAATTCTGCTGTGTGCTGTCGGCCACACAGATCAGCCCTGGTACAATGCGGGAGGGGACTACAAAATAGAATACCTGGAAGTGGGGTTCCCTGGGGCCATCTTGGGTGCTGACTACCACCTGTGGCTTCTTCCCCTTCTCTGTCTTGCTCCTTTCATCCTCTTGTCAAATTTTCCTAAGAGCACTTCTTAATGAGTTACTTCTACCTGAATCCTAGTCTCAGGGACTAAGAGAGCCTGCAAAGCCCTCCATGACATGGTTCTTGCCCACTTCTCAAACTTCATCTCTTGCCAACACATGCCTCACCCTTGATGCACCAGCGACATTGAAGTGATGCTTGAAATCACCTGCACAGAACATGATATTTTTCTCTGCCCTTACTCAGAGAGGGCAGAAACAGAGTCTTAAGTCATCTTTTTATCTCTATCATTTGCTACTATTAGATATTTGTTGAATGAATGTGTACATCCTTAAATGGCTACTGCACAGCATGGGTGGATAAAAGGATATGAGTCTTTGTTCTGCCACCTTGGGCAAGTCTAGTAACTTCACCCTGCTCTCCAAACTCCGGGAAAGGGAAATAAGGAAATTTGTGCACTCATTTATTCATTCAACAAATATTTATTGAAAGCTTACTGTGTGACTGGCATTTTCCTAAGCATTGGAGAGACAGCAGTGAGATAAAGAAACTAGAACTCTACCTCCAGGAGCTTACATTCTCATGCAGGAAAATAACAGCTAAAAGGCACTGAGTGTTATTATGTCCCAGGCACTATTTTATATATATGTATATATATATATATATATATATATATACACACACATACATACACACACACACACATATATATACATATACATACACATATCTCCTCAATTTTTACACAACCCTATGAGATAGGGGTTATTATTCTCATTTTGAAGATAAGGAGTTTAATAATACACAGACAGTAAATGGTGTACCTGCAATTTGAACCAAGGTTGTAGCATTCCAGAGCCCATACTCTTGTCTATTCTACTCAGCGAGTGGAAGAGCACTGAAAACTGCCTTGACATGGCAGCACCAACAACATACCTGTTTGTTTATCTGGATTTTCTTCTCCATACAGTGTGCTTTATTTTAAAACTCTGAAAAGGGGAAACAAGGAAACTGTGCTGGTACCTAGTTTATCCAGAATAAAACAACCACTTTGTACTGCAACAGAAGTAACAGAAGTAACAATTTAAGCGGAGTTAGGAGTGAAGTCCAAGCTAGAACTTGTAATGTGGGTCCTGTTTCCTCATCTGCATAATAAGGGAGCCAGAGGGACGCAGGGTTTGTTTGGTTTTTTTTTTTTTCAATAGGTTTAGGGGACACAAGTGTTTTTTGTTACATAGATGAATTGTATAGTGGTGAAGACAGGGTGTTTAGTCTACCCATCACCAGAACAGTGTACATTGTACCATAGGTAGTTTTTGATCCCTCGCTCCCCTCCCACCTTCCTCTTTTCTTAGTTTTCAAGGCCGGGCGCAGTGGCTCACGCCTGTAATCCTAGCACTCTGGGAGGCTGAGGCGGGCGGATTGTTTGAGCTCAGGAGTTCGAGACCAGCCTGAGCAAGAGCAAGACCTCATCTCTACTAAAAATAGAAAGAAATTATCTGGCCAACTAAAAATATATACAGAAAAATTAGCCAGGCATGGTGGCGCATGCCTGTAGTCCCAGCTACTCGGGAGGCTGAGGCAGTAGGATCTCTCAAGCCCAGGAGTTTGAGGTTGCTGTGAGCTAAGCTGATGCCACGGCACTCACTCTAGCCCGGGCAACAGAGCGAGACTCTGTCTCAAAAAAAAAAAAAAAAAAAGAAGCCAGCCGAGGCTGCATGATAACAGCCACCCGCTTCTGAAGTCAGATGTCAGAAAAGGGGCAGTAGAGGCTGACTGTAGGATACAGATACCTTGCTTTCCTGGGATGATCAAGCATCCATTTGGCTAAAACGGGAAATGTCTCCAGTAACCAATAGTTGGATATATTAGCTTTTCTTTCCATAAAGGAGAAAAATCAATTGACAATGTATAGAAAAGAAAGTAGATCAAATTCTATAATTAGGAAGCATATTGCAACCGTAATTTTCATGCATTTAAAACGTGAAAATTCAAATCTGTTGCAGGAGTGGCAAAAAGAGAAACAAGAACGTGTTTAAACAGTGCAGGAAATCCTGCCCACCATGTACTCCACAAGCTTGTGTATGCAAGTGACTATGAGGTTGATGACATTAATCCATTGAATCCACCAATCGCAGTTCCCTTGAGCCTCTCATAGTGCAAGCATTTGCCACACTTAGTGTGATTCCAGTGTGTTTAGATGTGGTCACTTATGTATTCTTTATTACATATTTTAGATCACTATATATGTTAATATTTATGCATATGTGCAGGTTTGTACACAAAAAATCATGTGTGCTATTCATTAAAAGCAACTTAAGAAATTCTCAAGGTTGTTTATGCTTTGGAGCTGTAATCAACACTTTTTTTTAAATCCTAAAACTCTATAAAATAAAAAGATTTTTAGAATGAACTACCTGTTTTTCATATACCATTTTCTGTTCACTGACTTTAAAACTTCACTCTTGCATAAACTACGACTGTACTGTAATCCCTTAACAACCAGGTAGGATTAGGAAACGAGCCCAGGGAGAGTCCACTGTGGAAATGAGGAGAAAACGAAAGGAGATTTCTTTGTTGAATAATGAACCAAAAGTCCTTAGAAAAATCTAATAACTTTTGTTTCTGTATATAAAATTTTTTAAATGCTTAATAACTCATTTAGGTCACAGGTAGTTTTAATCATACAAAGAAATAAAAATCCATGCAATTATTTGCCATTCACTCATAAGAACCAAGGACGGACTTTAATATTAGGTTGACTTGAGCCCACTGAAAACATTCTTGAGGTGAACTGGTGAACTCTGATCTCAAAGTCAGCATAGACCAAGTTGTGCTATAGTAACAAATAACTCCCACACTCCAGGAACTTGAACAGTAAGGGCTGATTTCTCACTCACTCAGCAGGGGCCCCTGTTCTCTACCATCACTTTCCTCTCTCTAGGACCAGAATGATGGCGCTCCCACACTAGCTAACATTGCCCACTGTGGTGGTGGAAAGGAGGATCTCACAATAACAATCAAATGTTTGAACTAGGAGTGACACAGACTCTACAGCTCACAGCGCATTGGCCAGGACTGGCCACATAGCTCCACCCATGAGAACCAAGAATAGTAGTCCTACCATGCAGAGCCAGAAATATTTAGTGTACAGCATTGGTGGCTACTATATCAATATAATATCCTTTCCTGTGTCCTGAGAGCAGAGATTGGGACCTGGGAATATGAGCAGAGTGGAGGCTGGGGATCTTCAGACTAGTTGGTCAGCAAATCCAGAGAGAAGATTTAAGTAGTTAGGTCTGGACCTGTGCCCACGTGGCCAGGAGAATATCTTCTGGAAAACTGGAAATGTGGCCAAAGATGTCATTTGCCAGGGTCACAGTGTTTTAGAGCTGTGGTTAACATTTTTGATCATAAAACCCTGTGGGAAACATTTGTGGAGAATGTACTGCCAATGTATATATAGGTATATATAAAATTCATATGTGCACTGCTATGCTAATATATTATGTACATTATTAAACACATAAAAATAGACATTTAAAAGATGATAAAAATAAATGTATGCTCTAATATGTTTCCCACTCAATATCTCATCTCACACCCTCCCTGGGATGCTTGCACCCCATTTTGGAGACCCACTCCCCCAGATGAACGAAAGATTTAAGTCCCATTCTGAGGAACAAGAGACTAACTAGAAAGGGATATGTATCTCTTTTTAAATTTCCATGTTTCTAGTAACATGTATTTGTGTACATTTTTAACCAAAAATATAAAACATTCATTGTAGAAAATTTTTAATATATTCTCCCCTCCAAGAGCCCATAAAGTTATCTGAAATCCCAGATATAACCCCAAAATTATAACTGCTAATATCTTGGCACATTTCCTTTTTCTCTGTACAGCTATCCATATATGGCATTATCTTTAAAAAGAAATTATAATGAACAAACTGCTTTGTAATCTCCTTTTCTCACAGAACACATTGTGAACAATACATTGCATATTCTTCTACATCATTTTTATAAGTTTTATCATTTTCCTTATTTCAATGGTAATATATGTTCATTGTGAAATCTTATTAAATGTGTACAAGCAAAGAGAAAAAAAAAATTACCCACTTTCCATTACCCAGACATAACCACTTTTAATATTTTGCTGTTAATGTTTTTCGGGCCAGTTTCTTTTCAGTGCACTCACAGTCTTCCGTTAATGGGATCACATTGTGCATACTCTTCTGTAACCTGCGTTATCATTTTATATGTATTGTGAACAGCTTTCCAAAATGCTCTTCTACAACACCATTGGGGTGACTCCATATGACAACGTTTCCAAAACTGATGATCTCTAAACATGGTTATAAAATATTCTAATAGGTACACAGAGAAAAAATAAGTTCTGTGGTAAAATAAGTCTGGAAAATACTGCCTATTTGAACCATTATATGCACATTAGCTATTAAAGTCTGAAAATCCTACACCTAAAAAGAAAAAATTGACGTTAACATGATGTTTCTCAAATTTATTTGAGCACAACTTACTTTTTTGAAGGATTTCAGACAACATCCTGCAGAGCAGTGTTAATGACTGTCTTTTCCAGTCCTGTCTTCTTGAACATTTAGGTTTTCACAATTTTTAACTATAAATATCAGCATCACAATGAATATTCTTATCTCTATGTCTTACGCCCTTTGTAAATTTTAAGATAAATTTAATGAAGCAGAATTGTCAGCTTAAAAATAATGTAGACTAGGGGGAGGGACAAGATGGTGGACCAGGAAACACCTCCAGCCAGAGTGTCTCTGCAGGAAGGAAAGATTTTAGATGAAAGTGAAAAAAACAAATAGGCAGACAAACATAGATTGGATGAGGGTTGGAAGGAAGGGTGCCTGAACCTACAGGAGACTCCAGTTTTCGAGCAGAATTGGAAGGAGAAAGGCATCAGCAGGGTCCAAACCCCGAGAGGCTTGGAGACCAGCCACAAGGGTAGGTGGAGCGATTAAATTTCCCCTCCCTTGCGTCTGAGATTGCTGGTGGGCTTCCAGGCTGCTAGAGAGACCAGGCTGGCAGGCCAGATCTAGTACACCCAGGTCTCGATCTCACTGCCCAGGGGCACAGAAGGGATATTTGTGAACTAGTCTACTGAGGTCTGTGTGCCTTCAGGGCAGATCAGATGGGTCCTAGCTGCAGCGTGCTCAGGGGCAGCCCTCCTCCCATGGGAGGGCCGTGTTCCCAACTCAGGCCATGATCCCAGCTCACATCACAGTCAGGAGAGCTCAGCTGGCTTGAGGTCCTGCCTACGAGCAGAGGCCCAGGAGAATCTGCAGAATAGGGGAGGGTGGAAAGGAGAGAGGCCTGTTCCAGGCTGCCAGGATGCGGGTCTCAGATAGCCCCACCTCCACATGCATACTTTCTGATGGAGTGGGGCCATTTCAGCCCCTCCCTAGCAGCTTTGCTCAGAAGCAGAGAACAGACCTTTGACCCCTGCTAACAGCATTTGTGGAGCTTGAGGGCAGGCTCACCCAACCTAGCCCCGCCCAGCCTCACTCCCTGGCCTGTCTTCACTGAGGTGGAGAATAAGGACACACCTGGGAAGTCCCAGGGCCCCACCAACCACCTGAGGCACTAGAGTGCCTCTCCAGAGGAACAAGAGCTCGTTACAGGACCCAAAAACAACTCTGCAGCCTGCCCCGCCCAGCAAGCACCACCTACTGATGGGGAGGTCATTAGAAATCCTTCCAACACTTCAAGATTATATTATTTTCTTCCAGTATTGGTGGTTTTCTAAAAATATTTACATCTTTGATGCAGCAGGGGAAATGAAAAGTAGGTGCTATACCCAGGAAGAGGGGCTTCATGCATGTTCTTTCATTCAGATTCAAACGTTCCTATATGGTTGAAGTTTTCATGCTGTGTACGCAAACATCTCCCAAATCCCATCCCATTCCTCTCTCCCTTTTGTGGTCAACAGAATGTTAAAAGGATACCATGTCTTCCTCTTTATCATGTCTGCAAATCCAAGAGTCATGTTGATCGTGGCATATTCTTTTTGTCAGCAAGTTCTGTCCCTCTAACTCTATTGATCCAAACCATTCTATTTCTAATAACAATATATTATATGCAAATTCCTCTCAAGGACATATACCCACTACAAAATCTCTCAGTAAATATCTTTTCCTATTTCTGTTGTTCAATCTAATACATTTCCTTACCCTGGTAAAATAGTTTTGTGCTGATCAGTACTACCCATCAAATGACATCTGATATAGTCAGGACAGTTTTAGGGAGAAACTTTCGGGAGAGTTAGCAGGAAAGGTAGATGGCAAGATCAGCTTTAAATAAAGGAGCATATTGGTTTAGGAGCTTGGGTTTAAAAAAAAATTTAAGAGTTCTGAATAAGAGAACTGAAGAATGGAAGAGAAAATATAATGGGGGAAGAAAAAAAAAGAGGGACTTTTTTTTTTTCCCACAGAGCCAAACCAAAACAGATAGAAACCATTAAAGAACCATACAAATCATAATTGGAAAAATACAGAAATGAGATGGTTGGACTAAAGGAAGATTTTCAAAGAAAGCTGACAGCTGAGATTTTGAATATAAGAAAAGAATTGGAAATAAAAGAAAAATTATTTCAGAAGAGAAGTCTAAATAAGAAGACACAAAAGAGCCAAAATTGTATATGAATTTATTATTTGACCCAGCAATCCGATTTCTAGGAATCTATCTCAAATACAGACAAAAGCATGAAAAAACAATGCAAAGCTATTCATTGCAGCATCATTTGTAATAGAAAAAGACTTGGAAAAAAAACAAATTCCCATCAAAGGGGGCCGGGTTGCATAATTACACACAATGGAGTACTATGAAGCATTAGGAAAAAAATTAAAAATATCTGTACATAGTGCTATGTAATGATCTCTGGGATTGTTAATCAAAACAAAAACAAAGAAACTGTGTGTGTGTGTTTGTGTATATGTATTTATGGAAGTATAAATTAAAAATCATTATTTTAAATAGTGGGAATAGAATGGAGGAGACAGGAGTAGAAACTAGACCTCTCCAAAACACTATGATTTGTAGATTTTACTTTGAAACCGTGTTTTTTTTTTTTTTTAAGCAATCTCTAAAATTTATTTTAATATAGACGAAACACGATTGGCTAGTGTTCATTGTTGAAGCTGCATCTTGGGTACCCGGGGTTCATTATACTTTTTTTGTATGTGTTTGGGGAAAAGTTCACAATAAAAAGGTTTTTTTAAAAATGCTATCAAGGCCAGACCAACCCATATTCTGCCCATGAACCATCACTTTTCCCCATTAGGACCTAATGAAATGTGTATGCACAGAAAAATGAACAGAAAATGCAAGGAAAATAGCACTCTATTGTTTGATCTGGCTTTGATCCCAAATCTCAATGCAGAAGTTGGGTAAAATGAACTGGACCATATGGCTTTGAAGGCTGGAGCCTTAAGGGGAACTCTCTCGCTCTCTCCCCCTGCATATTTGATGCTACCTCTGCAAAGAATGTCCAATCTACCACAGCCTAAGGAAAGAATTTTCATGTCCCGAGACTCCATGTGCTATAAGACACATCCAAATCAGTTTTCTGAAGTCTAACTTCCCTGAGAAGGAATGGGAATGGAATTGGAGAGAGAGAAAGGGAGTAGGGAGAGCAGAGAAGAGCTTTGAATCTTTTGCATCTTTTAAACTCCCAACACTCACATCGTCCTCTAAGCTTTATTGATCCTGGAGAGGCCAACAGTGTGGTTGGAATTCATGACCAACCCTCTCCTTGCTGCCATGCCTCACCCCATAGACTTTATATCAGAGGCTTTATGGTACTTCACTCAGCTTTGCTCATTTGCAATTTAACTTATAGAAAGTCTTCAAAGA